>WNGS01162150.1:0-15020 GCA_020271785.1 Procambarus virginalis
TGGCAGGTACAGACACATGGGTACTGGCTGGTACAGACACACGGGTACTGGCTGGTATAGACACACGGGTACTGGCAGGTACAGATACACGGGTACTGGCAGGTACAGACACACACAGGTACTGGCTGGTAAAGACACACGGGTACTGGCAGGTACAGACACACGGGTACTGGCAGGTGCAGACACACAGGTACTAGCAGGTACAGACACACGGGTACTGGCAGGTACAGACACACGGGTACTGGCTGTTACAGACACACAGGTACTGGCAGGTACAGACACACGGGTACTGGCAGGTACAGACACACGGGTACTGGCTGGTACACACACACGGGTACTGGCAGGTACAGACACACGGGTACTGGCAGGTACAGACACACGGGTACTGGCAGGTACAGACACACGGGTACTGGCAGGTACAGACACACAGGTACTGTCTGGTACAGACACACGGGTACTGGCTGGTATAGACACACGGGTACTGGCAGGTACAGACACACAGGTACTGGCAGGTACAGACACACAGGTACTGGCAGGTACAGACAAACAGGTACTGGCAGGTACAGACACACGGGTACTGGCAGGTACAGACACACGGGTACTGGCTGGTATAGACACACGGGTACTGGCAGGTACAGACACACAGGTACTGGCAGGTACAGACACACGGGTACTGGCAGGTACAGACACACAGGCACTGGCTGGTATAGACACACGGGTACTGGCAGGTACAGACACACAGGTACTGGCTGGTATAGACACACAGGTACTGGCAGGTACAGACACACAGGTACTGGCAGGTACAGACACACGGGTACTGGCTGGTATAAACCCACAGGTACTGGCAGGTACAGACACACGGGTACTGGCAGGTACAGACACACAGGTACTGGCAGGTACAGACACACGGGTACTGGCAGGTACAGACACACAAGAACTGGCAGGTACAGACACACAGGTACTGGCAAGTACAGACACACAGGTACTGGCAGGTACAGACACACGGGTACTGGCAGGTACAGACACATGGGTACTGGCAGGTACAGACACATGGGTACTGGCAGGTACAGACACACAGGTACTGGCAGGTACAGACACATGGGTACTGGCAGGTACAGACACACGGGTACTGGCAGGTACAGACACACAGGCACTGGCAGGTACAGACACACAGGTACTGGCAGGTACAGACACACGGGTACTGGCAGGTACAGACACACGGGTACTGGCTGGTATAGACACACGGGTACTGGCAGGTACAGACACACAGGTACTGGCAGGTACAGACACACATAGGTACTGGCAGGTACAGACACACAGGTACTGGCAGGTACAGACACACGGGTACTGGCAGGTACAGACACACGGGTACTGGCTAGTATAGACACACGGGTACTGGCAGGTACAGACACACAGGTACTGGCAGGTACAGACACATGGGTACAGGCAGGTACAGACACACAGGCACTGGCTGGTATAGACACACGGGTACTGGCAGGTACAGACACACAGGTACTGGCTGGTATAGACACACAGGTACTGGCAGGTACAGACACACAGGTACTGGCAGGTACAGACACACGGGTACTGGCTGGTATAAACCCACAGGTACTGGCAGGTACAGACACACGGGTACTGGCAGGTACAGACACACAGGTACTGGCAGGTACAGACACACGGTTACTGGCAGGTACAGACACACAAGAACTGGCAGGTACAGACACACAGGTACTGGCAAGTACAGACACACAGGTACTGGCAGGTACAGACACACGGGTACTGGCAGGTACAGACACATGGGTACTGGCAGGTACAGACACATGGGTACTGGCAGGTACAGACACACAGGTACTGGCAGGTACAGACACATGGGTACTGGCAGGTACAGACACACGGGTACTGGCAGGTACAGACACACAGGCACTGTCAGGTACAGACACACAGGTACTGGCAGGTATAGACACACGGGTACTGGCAGGTACAGACACACGGGTAATGGCTGGTATAGACACACGGGTACTGGCAGGTACAGACACACAGGTACTGGCAGGTACAGACACACGGGTACTGGCAGGTACAGACACATGGGTACTGGCAGGTATAGACACACGGGGTACTGGCAGGTACAGACACACGGGTACTGGCAGGTACAGACACACGGGTACTGGCTGGTATAGACACACGGGTACTGGCAGGTACAGACACACAGGTACTGGCAGGTACAGACACACAGGTACTGGCAGGTACAGACACACGGGTACTGGCAGGTACAGACACATGGGTACTGGCAGGTACAGACACACGGGTACTGGCAGGTACAGACACATGGGTACTTTTTTTTTTTTTTTTTTTTTTATTATTGTTTTCTACCACAGACGTGGCCACACATTAACAATGCTAACCAGCATATATACATTTTCTTCTGTCCTCCATAGACAGGGTTAGAGATGTGTTAAACATATATTTGAAGGGTTTATTGAACAATCAACCACTGAAGGTGAGTCGGTGCTTTAAAAATGCTAAGCTAACCTATATACGTAAATACATAGATACACAGATTTATGTATGCCTTACATAAAGTGTTCGATGTGTCATCTACACAGTGTCATTAATGTACATTTACAAAGGTGAAATGTAATTCTGATCAGCTTCTATATATACTTTATACCCATACATACACATACACACACATATACATATATACACACATGCATTCACAGACATTTATCTCATTTACTCTTACAGGGTGAGATAGCTGATAAAGAACCTAGTGTGCAATTAAGCACTTAATCACTGAAGGCGATTAAGGTGCTTTTACAAGCTCAGGTTATATAGTTACATCACATACATTGTATAATTAATCTATTACATGGTCAATCTTGGGTACAAGTTCAATATATCATCAAGTGTTCCAGTACTCATATAGTAATTACAAAGTTCAGCATACCTTAGCCCAGGGGGGCGAAAGTCAGCCAGTATGGGACATTCTACAATATAATGTTCAAGAGAGTGCATGTTTTCTCTTTCACAAAGTTGACACATTGTGTACTCGACATTTGGGTTTTGAGAAAGCTGCCAGATACGTCTATATCCCAGGCGTATTCTGGCCACTATAACATCTGGCAGGTACAGACACATGGGTACTGGCAGGTACAGACACACGGGTACTGGCAGGTACAGACACACAGGTACTGGCAGGTACAGACACACAGGTACTGGCAGGTACAGACACATGGGTACTGGCAGGTATAGCACACGGGTATTGGCTGGTATAGACAAAGGGGTACTGGCAGGTACAGACACACAGGTACTGGCTGGTACAGACACACAGGTACTGGCTGGTAAAGACACACGGGTACAGGCAGGTATAGCACACGGGTACTGGCTGGTATAGCACACGGGTACTGGCTGGTATAGACACACAGGTACTGGCTGGTATAGTCACACGGGGTACTGGCTGGTATAGACACACGGGTACTGGCAGCTATAGACACACAGGTACTGGCTGGTATAGACACACAGGTACTGGCTGGTATAGACACACAGGTACTGGCTGGTATAGTCACACGGGGTACTGGCTGGTATAGACACACGAGTACTGGCAGGTACAGACACACAAGTACTGGCAGGTACAGACACACAGGTACTGGCAGGTACAGACACACGGGTACTGGCAGGTACAGACACACGGATACTGGCTGGTATAGACACACGGGTACTGGCTGGTATAGACACAAGGGTACTGGCTGGTATAGACACATGGGTACTGCCTGGTATAGACACACAGGTACTGCCTGGTATAGACACACAGCTACTGGCTGGTATAGACACACAGGTACTGGCTGGTATAGACACACAGGTACTGGCTGGTATAGACACATGGGTACTGGCTGGTATAGACACACAGGTACTGGCAGGTACAGCACACGGGTACTGGCTGGTATAGCACACGGTACTGGCTGGTATAGACACACAGGTACTGGCTGGTATAGACACACGGGTACTGGCAGGTACAGAAAAACGGGTACTGGCAGGTATAGACACACAGGTACTGGCTGGTATAGACACACAGGTACTGGCTGGTATAGACACACGGGTACTGGCAGGTACAGAAACACGGGTACTTTCAGGTATAGACACATGGGTACTGGCTGGTATAGACACACGGGTACTGGCAGGTACAGACACACGGGTACTGGCAGGTACAGACACACGGGTACTGGCTGGTATAGACACACAGGTACTGGCTGGTATAGACACACGGGTACTGGCAGGAACAGAAACACGGGTACTTTCAGGTATAGACACATGGGTACTGGCTGGCATAGACACACGGGTACTGGCAGGTACAGACACACGGGTACTGGCAGGTACAGACACACGGGTACTGGCTGGTATAGGCAAACAGGTACTGGCTGGTATAGACACACGGGTACTGGTTGGTATAGACACACGGGTACTGGCTGGTATAGACACACAGGTACTGGCTGGTATAGACACATGGGTACTGGCAGGTATAGACACACAGGTACTGGCTGGTATGGACACACGGGTACTGGCTGGTACAGACACACGGGTACTGGCTGGTATAGACACACGGGTACTGGCAGGTTCAGACACACAGGTACTGGCAGGTACAGACACACGGGTACTGGCAGGTACAGACACACAGGTACTGGCAGGTACAGACACACAGGTACTGGCTGGTACAGACATACGGGTACTGGCAGGTACAGACACATGGGTACTGGCTGGTACAGACACACAGGTACTGGCTGGTATATACACACGGGTACTGGCAGGTACAGATACACGGGTACTGGCAGGTACAGACACACAGGTACTGGCAGGTACAGACACACGGGTACTGGCAGGTACAGACACACAGGTACTGGCAGGTACAGACACACAGGTACTGGCTGGTATAGACACACAGGTACTGGCAGGTACAGACACACAGGTACTGGCAGGTACAGACACACAGGTACTGGCAGGTACAGACACACGGGTACTGGCAGGTACAGACACACGGGTACTGGCTGGTACAGACACACGGGTACTGGCAGGTACAGACACACGGGTACTGGCAGGTACAGACACACAGGTACTGGCAGGTACAGACACACGGGTACTGGCAGGTACAGACACACGGGTACTGGCTGGTACAGACACACAGGTACTGGCAGGTACAGACACACGGGTACTGGCAGGTACAGACACACGGGTACTGGCTGGTACAGACACACGGTACTGGCAGGTACAGACACACGGGTACTGGCAGGTACAGACACACGGGTACTGGCAGGTACAGACACACGGGTACTGGCAGGTACAGACACACAGGTACTGGCTGGTACAGACACACGGGTACTGGCTGGTATAGACACACGGGTACTGGCAGGTACAGACACACAGGTACTGGCAGGTACAGACACACAGGTACTGGCAGGTACAGACACACAGGTACTGGCAGGTACAGACACACGGGTACTGGCAGGTACAGACACACGGGTACTGGCTGGTATAGACACACGGGTACTGGCAGGTACAGACACACAGGTACTGGCAGGTACAGACACACGGGTACTGGCAGGTACAGACACACAGGTACTGGCTGGTATAGACACACGGGTACTGGCAGGTACAGACACACAGGTACTGGCTGGTATAGACACACAGGTACTGGCAGGTACAGACACACAGGTACTGGCAGGTACAGACACACGGGTACTGGCTGGTATAAACCCACAGGTACTGGCAGGTACAGACACACGGGTACTGGCAGGTACAGACACACAGGTACTGGCAGGTACAGACACACGGGTACTGGCAGGTACAGACACACAGGTACTGGCAGGTACAGACACACAGGTACTGGCAGGTACAGACACACAGGTACTGGCAGGTACAGACACACGGGTACTGGCAGGTACAGACACATGGGTACTGGCAGGTACAGACACATGGGTACTGGCAGGTACAGACACACAGGTACTGGCAGGTACAGACACATGGGTACTGGCAGGTACAGACACACGGGTACTGGCAGGTACAGACACACAGGCACTGGCAGGTACAGACACACAGGTACTGGCAGGTACAGACACACGGGTACTGGCAGGTACAGACACACGGGTACTGGCTGGTATAGACACACGGGTACTGGCAGGTACAGACACACAGGTACTGGCAGGTACAGACACACGGGTACTGGCAGGTACAGACACATGGGTACTGGCAGGTATAGACACACGGGGTACTGGCAGGTACAGACACACGGGTACTGGCAGGTACAGACACACGGGTACTGGCTGGTATAGACACACGGGTACTGGCAGGTACAGACACACAGGTACTGGCAGGTACAGACACACAGGTACTGGCAGGTACAGACACACGGGTACTGGCAGGTACAGACACATGGGTACTGGCAGGTACAGACACACAGGTACTGGCAGGTACAGACACACAGGTACTGGCAGGTACAGACACATGGGTACTGGCAGGTATAGCACACGGGTACTGGCTGGTATAGACAAAGGGTACTGGCAGGTACAGACACACAGGTACTGGCTGGTACAGACACACAGGTACTGGCTGGTAAAGACACACGGGTACAGGCAGTATAGCACACGGGTACTGGCTGGTATAGACACGGGTACTGGCTGGTATAGACACACAGGTACTGGCTGGTATAGACACAACGGGTACTGGCTGGTATAGACACACGGGTACTGGCAGGTATAGACACACAGGTACTGGCTGGTATAGACACACAGGTACTGGCTGGTATAGTCACACGGGGTACTGGCTGGTTACAGACACACGGGTACTGGCAGGTATAGACACACAGGTACTGGCAGGTACAGACACACAGGTACTGGCTGGTATAGACACACGGGTACTGGCAGGTACAGACACACAGGTACTGGCTGGTATAGACACACAGGTACTGGCTGGTATAGACACACGGGTACTGGCTGGTACAGACACACAGGTACTGGCTGGTACAGACACACAGGTACTGGCAGGTACAGACACACAGGTACTGGCTGGTACAGACACACGGGTACTGGCAGGTATAGACACACAGGGTACTGGCTGGTATAGACACAGGTACTGGCTGGTATAGACACACAGGTACTGGCAGGTATAGACACACGGGTACTGGCTGGTATAGACACACGGGTACTGGCAGGTACAGACACACAGGTACTGGCAGGTACAGACACACAGGTACTGGCAGGTACAGACACACGGGTACTGGCAGGTACAGACACACGGGTACTGGCTGGTATAGACACACGGGTACTGGCTGGTATAGACACACGGGTACTGGCAGGTACAGACACATGGGTACTGGCAGGTATAGACACAGGGGTACTGGCTGGTATAGACACACGGGTACTGGCTGGTATAGACACAGGGTACTGGCTGGTATAGACACACGGGTACTGGCTGGTATAGACACAGGGTACTGCAGGTATAGACACACAGGTACTGGCTGGTATAGACACCAGGTACTGGCTGGTATAGACACACAGGTACTGGCTGGTATAGACACACAGGTACTGGCTGGTATAGACACACGGGTACTGGCTGGTATAGACACACAGGTACTGGCAGGTAGACACACGGGTACTGGGGTATAGCACAGGGTACTGGCTGGTATAGACACACAGGTACTGGCTGGTATAGACACACGGGTACTGGCAGGTACAGACACACGGGTACTGGCAGGTACAGACACACAGGGTACTGGCTGGTATAGACACACGGGTACTGGCAGGTACAGACACACGGTACTGGCTGGTATAGACACACGGGTACTGGCAGGTACACACAGGTACTGGCAGGTACAGACACACGGGTACTGGCAGGTACAGAACACGGGTACTGGCAGGTATAGACACACGGGTACTGGCTGGTATAGACACACGGGTACTGGCAGGTACAGACACACGGGTACTGGCAGGTACAGACACACGGGTACTGGCTGGTATAGACACACAGGTACTGGCTGGTATAGACACACGGGTACTGGCTGGTATAGACACACGGGTACTGGCTGGTATAGACACACAGGTACTGGCTGGTATAGACACATGGGTACTGGCAGGTATAGACACACAGGTACTGGCAGGTATAGACACACAGGTACTGGCTGGTATAGACACACGGGTACTGGCTGGTACAGACAACCGGGTACTGGCTGGTATAGGCACACAGGTACTGGCAGGTACAGACACACGGGTACTGGCAGGTACAGACACACAGGTACTGGCAGGTACAGACACACAGGTACTGGCTGGTACAGACATACGGGTACTGGCAGGTACAGACATATGGGTACTGGATGGTACAGACACACGGGTACTGGCTGGTATAGACACACGGGTACTGGCAGGTACAGATACACGGGTACTGGCAGGTACAGACACACAGGTACTGGCAGGTACAGACACACGGGTACTGGCAGGTACAGACACACAGGTACTGGGAGGTACAGACACACAGGTACTGGCTGGTATAGACACACAGGTACTGGCAGGTACAGACACACAGGTACTGGCAGGTACAGACACACAGGTACTGGCAGGTACAGACACACGGGTACTGGCAGGTACAGACACACGGGTACTGGCTGGTACAGACACACGGGTACTGGCAGGTACAGACACACACGGGTACTGGCAGGTGCAGACACACAGGTACTAGCAGGTACAGACACACGGGTACTGGCAGGTACAGACACACGGGTACTGGCTGGTACAGACACACAGGTACTGGCAGGTACAGACACACGGGTACTGGCAGGTACAGACACACGGGTACTGGCTGGCACACACACACGGGTACTGGCAGGTACAGACACACGGGTACTGGCAGGTACAGACACACGGGTACTGGCAGGTACAGACACACGGGTACTGGCAGGTACAGACACACAGGTACTGGCTGGTACAGACACACGGGTACTGGCTGGTATAGACACACGGGTACTGGCAGGTACAGACACACAGGTACTGGCAGGTACAGACACACAGGTACTGGCAGGTACAGACACACAGGTACTGGCAGGTACAGACACACGGGTACTGGCAGGTACAGACACACGGGTACTGGCTGGTATAGACACACGGGTACTGGCAGGTACAGACACACAGGTACTGGCAGGTACAGACACACGGGTACTGGCAGGTACAGACACACAGGCACTGGCTGGTATAGACACACGGGTACTGGCAGGTACAGACACACAGGTACTGGCTGGTATAGACACACAGGTACTGGCAGGTACAGACACACAGGTACTGGCAGGTACAGACACACGGGTACTGGCTGGTATAAACCCACAGGTACTGGCAGGTACAGACACACGGGTACTGGCAGGTACAGACACACAGGTACTGGCAGGTACAGACACACGGGTACTGGCAGGTACAGACACACAGGAACTGGCAGGTACAGACACACAGGTACTGGCAAGTACAGACACACAGGTACTGGCAGGTACAGACACACGGGTACTGGCAGGTACAGACACATGGGTACTGGCAGGTACAGACACATGTGTACTGGCAGGTACAGACACACAGGTACTGGCAGGTACAGACACATGTGTACTGGCAGGTACAGACACACGGGTACTGGCAGGTACAGACACACAGGCACTGGCAGGTACAGACACACAGGTACTGGCAGGTACAGACACACGGGTACTGGCAGGTACAGACACACGGGTACTGGCTGGTATAGACACACGGGTACTGGCAGGTATAGACACACAGGTACTGGCAGGTACAGACACACGGGTACTGGCAGGTACGGACACATGGGTACTGGCAGGTATAGACACACGGGGTACTGGCAGGTACAGACACACGGGTACTGGCAGGTACAGACACACGGGTACTGGCTGGTATAGACACACGGGTACTGGCAGGTACAGACACACAGGTACTGGCAGGTACAGACACACAGGTACTGGCAGGTACAGACACACGGGTACTGGCAGGTACAGACACATGGGTACTGGCAGGTACAGACACAGGGTACTGGCAGGTACAGACACACGGGTACTGGCAGGTACAGACACACAGGTACTGGCAGGTACAGACACACAGGTACTGGCAGGTACAGACACATGGGTACTGGCAGGTATAGACACACGGGTATTGGCTGGTATAGACACAGGGGTACTGGCAGGTACAGACACACAGGTACTGGCTGGTACAGACACACAGGTACTGGCTGGTAAAGACACACGGGTACTGGCAGGTATAGCACACGGGTACTGGCTGGTATAGCACACGGGTACTGGCTGGTATAGACACACGGGTACTGGCAGGTATAGACACACAGGTACTGGCTGGTATAGACACACAGGTACTGGCTGGTATAGACACACGGGTACTGGCTGGTATAGACACACGGGTACTGGCAGGTATAGACACACAGGTACTGGCTGGTATAGACACACAGGTACTGGCTGGTATAGACACACGGGGTACTGGCTGGTATAGACACACGGGTACTGGCAGCTATAGACACACAGGTACTGGCTGGTATAGACACACAGGTACTGGCTGGTATAGACACACAGGTACTGGCTGGTATAGACACACGGGTACTGGCAGGTAGAGAAACACGGGTACTTTCAGGTATAGACACATGGGTACTGGCTGGTATAGACACACGGGTACTGGCTGGTATAGACACACGGGTACTGGCAGGTACAGACACACGGGTACTGGCAGGTACAGACACACGGGTTCTGGCTGGTATAGACACAGAGGTACTGGCTGGTATAGACACACGGGTACTGGCAGGTACAGAAACACTGGTACTTTCAGGTATAGACACATGGGTACTGGCTGGTATAGACACACGGGTACTGGCAGGTACAGACACACGGTTACTGGCAGGTACAGACACACGGGTACTGGCTGGTATAGACACACAGGTACTGGCTGGTATAGACACACGGGTACTGCTTGGTATAGACACACGGGTACTGGCTGGTATAGACACACAGGTACTGGCTGGTATAGACACATGGGTACTGGCAGGTATAGACACACAGGTACTGGCTGGTATAGACACACGGGTACTGGCTGGTACAGACACACGGGTACTGGCTGGTATAGACACACGGGTACTGGCAGGTACAGACACACAGGTACTGGCAGGTACAGACACACGGGTACTGGCAGGTACAGACACACAGGTACTGGCAGGTACAGACACACAGGTACTGGCTGGTATAGACACACGGGTACTGGCTGGTATAGACACATGGGTACTGGCAGGTATAGACACACAGGTACTGGCTGGTATAGACACACGGGTACTGGCTGGTACATACACACGGGTACTGGCTGGTATAGACACACGGGTACTGGCAGGTACAGACACACAGGTACTGGCAGGTACAGACACACGGGTACTGGCAGGTACAGACACACAGGTACTGGCTGGTACAGACACACGGGTACTGGCAGGTACAGACACACAGGTACTGGCAGGTACAGACACATGGGTACTGGCAGGTACAGACACACAGGTACTGGCAGGTACAGACACATGGGTACTGGCAGGTACAGACACACGGGTACTGGCAGGTACAGACACACAGGTACTGGCAGGTACAGACACACAGGTACTGGCAGGTACAGACACACGGGTACTGGCAGGTACAGACACACGGGTACTGGCTGGTATAGACACACGGGTACTGGCAGGTACAGACACACAGGTACTGGCAGGTACAGACACACGGGTACTGGCAGGTACAGACACATGGGTACTGGCAGGTATAGACACACGGGTACTGGCAGGTACAGACACACGGGTACTGGCAGGTACAGACACACGGGTACTGGCTGGTATAGACACACGGGTACTGGCAGGTACAGACACACAGGTACTGGCAGGTACAGACACAGGTACTGGCAGGTACAGACACACGGGTACTGGCAGGTACAGACACACGGGTACTGGCAGGTACAGACACACAGGTACTGGCAGGTACAGACACACAGGTACTGGCAGGTACAGACACATGGGTACTGGCAGGTATAGAACACGGGTACTGGCTGGTATAGACAAAGGGGTACTGGCAGGTACAGACACACAGGTACTGGCTGGTACAGACACACAGGTACTGGCTGGTAAAGACACACGGGTACTGGCAGGTATAGCACACGGGTACTGGCTGGTATAGACACACGGGTACTGGCTGGTATAGACACACAGGTACTGGCTGGTATAGACACAAGGGGTACTGGCTGGTATAGACACACGGGTACTGGCAGCTATAGACACACAGGTACTGGCTGGTATAGACACACAGGTACTGGCTGGTATAGTCACACGGGTACTGGCTGGTACAGACACACAGGTACTGGCTGGTATAGACACACAGGTACTGGCAGGTACAGACACACAGGTACTGGCTGGTATAGACACACGGGTACTGGCAGGTATAGACACACAGGTACTGGCTGGTATAGACACACAGGTACTGGCTGGTATAGACACACGGGTACTGGCTGGTACAGACACACAGGTACTGGCTGGTATAGACACACAGGTACTGGCAGGTACAGACACACAGGTACTGGCTGGTATAGACACACGGGTACTGGCAGGTATAGACACACAGGTACTGGCTGGTATAGACACACAGGTACTGGCTGGTATAGACACACAGGTACTGGCTGGTATAGTCACACGGGGTACTGGCTGGTATAGACAAACGGGTACTGGCAGGTACAGACACACAGGTACTAGCAGGTACAGACACACAGGTACTGGCAGGTACAGACACACGGGTACTGGCAGGTACAGACACACGGATACTGGCTGGTATAGACACACGGTACTGGCTGGTATAGACACACGGGTACTGGCAGGTACAGACACATGGGTACTGGCTGGTATAGACACATGGGGTACTGGCTGGTATAGACAAACGGGTACTGGCTGGTATAGACACAAGGGTACTGGCTGGTATAGACACAAGGGTACTGGCTGGTATAGACACATGGGTACTGGCTGGTATAGACACACAGGTACTGGCTGGTATAGACACACAGGTACTGGCAGGTATAGACACACAGGTACTGGCTGGTATAGACACACAGGTACTGGCTGGTATAGACACACGGTACTGGCTGGTATAGACACACAGGTACTGGCAGGTAGAGCACACGGGTACTGGTGGTATAGACACAAGGTACTGGCTGGTATAGACACACAGGTACTGGCTGGTATAGACACACGGGTACTGGCAGGTACAGACACACGGGTACTGGCAGGTATAGACACACGGGTACTGGCTGGTATAGACACACGGGTACTGGCAGGTACAGACACACGGGTACTGGCTGGTATAGACACACGGGTACTGGCAGGTACACACAGGTACTGGCAGGTACAGACACACGGTACTGGCAGGTACAGACACACGGGTACTGGCAGGTATAGACACACGGGTACTGGCTGGTATAGACACACGGGTACTGGCAGGTACAGACACACGGTACTGGCAGGTACAGACCACGGGTACTGGCTGGTATAGACACACAGGTACTGGCTGGTATAGACACACGGGTACTGGTTGGTATAGACACACGGTACTGGCTGGTATAGACACACAGGTACTGGCTGGTATAGACACATGGTACTGGCAGGTATAGACACACAGGTACTGGCTGGTATAGACACACGGGTACTGGCTGGTACAGACAACCGGGTACTGGCTGGTATAGACACACAGGTACTGGCAGGTACAGACACACGGGTACTGGCAGGTACAGACACAGGTACTGGCAGGTACAGACACACAGGTACTGGCTGGTACAGACACACGGGTACTGGCAGGTACAGACACAGGGTACTGGCTGGTACAGCACACAGGGTACTGGCTGGTATAGACACACGGGTACTGGCAGGTACAGATACACGGGTACTGGCAGGTACAGACACACAGGTACTGGCAGGTACAGACACACGGGTACTGGCGGTACAGACACACAGGTACTGGCAGGTACAGACACACAGGTACTGGCTGGTATAGACACACGGGTACTGGCAGGTACAGACACACAGGTACTGGCAGGTACAGACACACAGGTACTGGCAGGTACAGACACACGGGTACTGGCAGGTACAGACACACGGTACTGGCTGGTACAGACACACGGGTACTGGCAGGTACAGACACACAGGGTACTGGCAGGTACAGACACACAGGTACTGGCAGGTACAGACACACGGGTACTGGCAGGTACAGACACACGGGTACTGGCTGGTACAGACACACAGGTACTGGCAGGTACAGACACACGGGTACTGGCAGGTACAGACACACGGGTACTGGCTGGTACAGACACACGGGTACTGGCAGGTTACAGACACACGGGTACTGGCAGGTACAGACACACGGTACTGGCAGGTACAGACACACAGGTACTGGCTGGTACAGACACACGGGTACTGGCTGGTATAGACACACGGGTACTGGCAGGTACAGACACACAGGTACTGGCAGGTACAGACACACAGGTACTGGCAGGTACAGACCACAGGTACTGGCAGGTACAGACACACGGGTACTGGCAGGTACAGACACACACGGGTACTGGCTGGTATAGACACACGGGTACTGGCAGGTACAGACACACAGGTACTGGCAGGTACAGACACACGGTACTGGCAGGTACAGACACACGGCACTGGCTGGTATAGACACACGGGTACTGGCAGGTACAGACACACAGGTACTGGCGGTGTATAGACACACAGGTACTGGCAGTACAGACACACGGTACTGGCAGGTACAGACAACGGGTACTGGCAGGTACAGACCCACAGGTACTGGCAGGTACAGACACACGGTACTGGCAGGTACAGACACACAGGTACTGCAGGTACAGACACCACAGGGGTACTGGCATGTACAGACACACAGAACTGGCAGGTACAGACAACAGGTACTGGCAAGTACAGACACA
>WNGS01162151.1:0-27366 GCA_020271785.1 Procambarus virginalis
ACACACAAGCCACCAGGGTGTGCACCACCACACAACACATAGCCCACCAGGGTGTGCACCACACACAACACAACGCCACCAGGGTGTGCACCACCACACAACACAAGCCACCAGGGTGTGCACCACCACACAACACAAAAGCCAGCCAGTGGTGTGCAGCCACCGAACACAACACAAGCCACCAGGGTGTGCACCCCAGAAACTGACCCTATGCTAGCAAAGATTACTCCAGGTTGAGTCGCCGCAAGCCCCACAGCTGTGGCCCAAGAGCGTGGATCTGCTCGTGGGACAACCAGGTCATTTGAAATGTGGACCCAAAAAATTCCCCCCCATAAAAAATACCACACAAAGAAGGAAAAGCAAAACATTAACATGCCTGAGCGTCAGTATATAATCTATAACGTACTCGTCTCGACACCATGCCACCAAAAACTTGAAAAAGAAAAACCCTTGCAAACACTCGCCAGCTGTCTCGTAAAAGTAAGCTGAGCTCAGCTAGACACGCCGCACGCACCGCACAACACCAACACACCCTACATCACCACACACACACACACACACACACACACACCACATCCACGACACCATCACACACACACACACAACACACACACACACACTCCCCTGTGGTCGTGACTCCAACTATACACAACATTCCCTCCAGCTCTCCCTTCACCACCCCACCGGGGAAGGAAAATACACACCGTGGCGTGCAAAGGACTGCCCCGGTAGAACCTTGAGCGATCAAGAGACATGCACTCGGGTTTTTAATATGATACTTTGGAAACACACCAGTGTCCCACACACACACCACAGTGTCCCACACACACACCACAGTGTCCCACACACACCACAGTGTCTCACACACACCACAGTGTCTCACACACACCACAGTGTCTCACACACACCACAGTGTCACACACACACCACAGTGTCTCACACACACACACCACAGTGTCCCAAACACACCACAGTGTCTCACACACACCACAGTGTCTCACACACACCACAGTGTCACACACACACCACAGTGTCACACACACACCACAGTGTCACACACACACCACAGTGTCCCACACACACCACAGTGTCTCACACACACACACCACAGTGTCTCACACACACACACCACAGTGTCCCACACACACCACAGTGTCTCACACACACCACAATGTCTCACACACACCACAGTGTCACACACACACCACAGTGTCTCACACACACACACCACAGTGTCCCACACACACAGTGTCTCACACACACCACAGTGTCTCACACACACCACAGTGTCTCACACACACACCACAGTGTCTCACACACACCACAGTGTCACACACACACCACAGTGTCTCACACACACACACCACAGTGTCACACACACACCACAGTGTCTCACACACACCACAGTGTCTCACACACACCACAGTGTCTCACACACACACACCACAGTGTCCCACACACACACACCACAGTGTCTCACACACACACACCACAGTGTCTCACACACACACACACCACAGTGTCTCACACACACACACACCACAGTGTCTCACACACACACACACCACAGTGTCACACACACACCACAGTGTCTCACACACACACACCACAGTGTCTCACACACACCACAGTGTCTCACACACACACACCACAGTGTCTCACACACACACACCACAGTGTCTCACACACACACACCACAGTGTCTCACACACACACACACCACAGTGTCTCACACACACACCACCGTGTCCCACACACACCACAGTGTCCCACACACACCACAGTGTCCCACACACACCACAGTGTCCCACACTCGGGTGTAGGAAATTTCCAACATTTTATTACTAATATTTAGTATCAGAAACTATTCTTATACTGTTCAATATAATTTACTAAGAACCACAAGCTCTCGCGGTGTCAAGACACGCCGTGGCAACTGAACAGGAAATAAATAAAATACAAAACAAAAAATAAATAAATAAATAAATAAATAAAAATATATATAAACAAATAAAACTACTACAAAAAAATATAAAACCAAAAAACCATTTGTCGTGATATCAGAAGTGTAACTACCCTGATGTTGTTAAGATTAACCTCCCTCAGCCAACTCCATCGACTCTAGTGCTTTAGGACACCAACAAGGTCACAAACACTAGCCCCCCCCCCAGCCAATGTACTGACAACCCAACATAACACATACGCAAACAAACGACACATACACATATGTCAACCCATGGTGGAGAGGCCACCGAACTTTCAAACCCCCTCTCTCTCTACACCCGCATCCTCTTCCTGAATTTCATCTCCCCATCCCTCTACCCCCCCCCATCCTTTCCAAGCCCTTTGGACATCAAAGCTAATTTACTAACTCTACTAACAGATTGTTTGGTATTATTGAGTTTAACTTAATAAGGCGTAATATCATCTTATTTCCCAGAAATTCTAGTCAGGTGTTGCATCAGGTCACAGAAGGGAATTATGAGGAGAGCGCGCCAGCCATTACGACTATATAGCACTTGGAAGGGGTCAGGATAAGGATTTGGGATGGGACCGGGGGGGGGGGGAGGAGGAATGGTGCTCAACCACTAGGACAGTCGGGGATTGAACGCCGACCTGCATGAACAACCACAGTGTTGTTCTCCTTATTTCAGATCCTCATATGTTCTTTTTCTCCTTATTTCACATTCTCATTCTCTTATTTCACTCATAAGTTCTCCTTATTTCACATTCATTAATGTGAATTATTTAATAACCCTACTGAACGAATATACTCAGTGAATTCAAGCTGATATCAAGTTTACATTCGAGTTATCAATATTGTTTATTTGCTGGTAATAATTCACGCAATTACGAATTGTTACTTCAGTACATTTACAAATGACTAAAATTTCTATCCAGCAATCTTCTATCGCATAGCGTTTATCTAATCATAAAGAAACGAGAATTCATATATTGTCATATAAGACCAATTAATTCTCTATAGTTTCTGATACATCTTATTTCCATCAACTCGGGAAATTAAATAAAGCGTAGAAAATATTCAACGCATGACTTTGTAGATCGATTGGCCAATGAAGCTTGCAGGAAAGAAAACATTGATTATGACTTTGGACTATCTAATGCAATTATTAGAAACATACAAATTAAAGAAATTAATTCAGATTTAGAAGAACTAAGAAATGCCCAGAGACCTGAAAGCTGTAGTATTAAAAGTTATGACAAGTTTGTAATAATAGGTCTTTGTATGGTCAGCACAGTAACCGAACCAGACAATGTGATGTAGTCATTGCACGAATTCGCCTTGGCTATAGACACATCTGGCAGGTTAGTGAGGCTGAGCCACTACCAGAATACTCAGATTGTAAACTCTGTGATAAACTTTTAATGCATTCACTAGAACACTACATTGATGAATGTGAAACCGTAAAGGACTTTAGACCTCCTGGCCTCTTGTACCACCAACTGTGTAACTACTTTATTGACTCAGGTGTTCTGGACGACATCCTAACAATTTACCCAAAATTTGCTTGTCCATTTTAAAGAATGAAGAACAATTTTTATCTATATTACTTCTAAGCTGCATCACTTATGAACCCATCCCTGCCCTTGTGTGGCAGTGCACAGTAGAAAGTGTTTTTTCACATATCCATACATTAAAACATTGATTGTAACCGTGATATATATTTGCTTCAGCCTACAGTTTAGACCTATTGTCTTATGTATGACCCTCTGTCCTGCGTGACAGTGAATACTAGCATTATCCTCACCTTAATCAGACTATCAAAATCCTCAGATTAGGCAAAATTGTAATTAATTTTGTCAATAAAGATGTTAATAATAAATATAAACGCGTCATAGCCCGACTGCGGGAGCTACCCCGGGAGGAGGAGGCTGGCAAGCGACGCCATATTTAGGGAGAGTGTCTGGAAGTTGACCACACAATCGTCTTCAGAGAGAGCCATCCGTGCACCTACAGACCCCAACAAGACGTGGCAGCTTCTTTACGTCACAGACACCGTGTCCGGCACATCAGTTTGTTCTTTTCTAGTTTTTTGTTGCTACATTAAATATTTAAGATTAGACAGTGTGTCGATATGATGCCAGCCCCCAATACCAAACTCTTAAGTCTCACTCCTCTTAGGTATTCTCATTAATTTCTATGAATACTTGAGGAATAATATATTCTCCAATAGATTTTACATGTGAATCGTCTGTCAGCTGGAGTACCAACGCAAGCGAGACTAACTTCCTCGACGCTCACGTGTTCCCAGAGTAGCCTGATGAAACACGTTCCAGGCGACGATTATACGAGTTCACGGAACGATTACTACTATTTCTCCCTGAACTATATGTTTAACTGATCTCTAACCCTGTCCATGCAGGACAGAAGAAAATGTATATATGCTGGTTAGCATTGTAAATGTGTGGCCACGTCTGTGGTAGAAAATAATAATAATAATAAAAACTACTATTTCTGCCTACAGCTAAGCTGTCTTTGTAGTTTTCGTAGAGAGATTGTAGTATTAGTCATTGACTTCTGAATATCATGTTCCTGCATATCATTTATATATGTGAATATTTAAATTAATGCATATTAGTATTTCATTATCTGAAATACTTTAAACTATTTACTTATTAAACCCCCAAAGTCTGTGGAGGGATTTGGCTTTACAATTAATAGTAATTACAGTTCATTTATTATATATTAATAGATTGCATTTATACTT
Organism: Procambarus virginalis; assembly: GCA_020271785.1. Taxonomy (NCBI): domain Eukaryota; kingdom Metazoa; phylum Arthropoda; class Malacostraca; order Decapoda; family Cambaridae; genus Procambarus; species Procambarus virginalis. The sequence goes on from WNGS01162151.1 coordinate 4,731, forward strand.
TATATAAGAGATCCATAGGCACTGGTTCTCCAATTTATTTTCTATTATTAAAGGTGGTCCTTCGAATTATTCATTAGGTTATTATCATTATTTTGGAGCCAGAATTTCCAACACACGTGGGTGTGTTTGTCGATAGTTGGAGGTCAGATGCGTCACCAAACGTTCACACATGACTCTTGTGGGGTATGGGAGTATCATAGGCCGGCACTAGTGCCACATTTTAAGAAATATCGGCAGCTTACCCAACCCCTTATTCTGAATTGCAGCTAATCCTATCAAGTCTGAAACGAGGGGTATAGTTTTCCAGAGAGTTTTTGAATATATATATATATTATATATATATATATATATATATAAAAAATTTTAACCACGTTTAACAACGTATCCATAAAGGAGAATATCTGTTTGTGAGTTTAAGTAGGAATTCAGATGCTTGGGGATAGCCTAACTAAACCTTTACACAGGTAACAAATAGAAATACATGTTGTGTGAGCAACATGGGGTGATCCTGACAGGCCTAAGTGTCATGCTTTAAGAAATATCAGCATTCTAAATGCCCCCCCCCCCTTCCTTTTTCGATGCACACAATCGACTTGATAATGGTCTTGGACGGACCAAAACGTCGTCGTCTCCTCATCTTCTGGTGTGTGGTTTGGTCATCACATCTTCAACCCTGTTATTGTGATTCATCGTCTGCATGTCAATCTTGAGTAATTCTGGAATCACGAATAACGGAAACGCTGTTTAGAATTGTTGATTACCTTTACTTTTCATCCAAGATAAGTCTTAAAGCTATTTTGCTGCATAAGGGAGAGCTTTACCATCACTCCATTGGGTTCTGCAGCCAATATGTAACACACATCTCAGCACCACTCCATATAGTGCTATAGATTGCGTTCTTGTCTATGTCCGATATGAGGATGAGAGAAAGTACTGGAGCAAGCACAGTACCCTGGGGGACTGAGCTCTTCACGGTTGATGGGCTGGATTTTATTTTGACTATTACACATTGGGTTCTGTTAGTTAGGAAATTGTAGATCCATCTGCCTATTTTTCAGATAATTTCTTTTGAAAGCATTTTATGTGCAATAACACTATGGTCACATGGTGTTATTGCAAAGGCTTTTGGGAAATCTGTATAAATTACATCAGCGTTTTGTCTTCCATAGCATCTAATGCCATATCATAGTGGTCGAACAACTGTGACAGGCAAGAGCGCCCTATTCTGAAACCATGTTGTCCGGGGTTATGGAGATGCTGTGATTCCATGGATTTCATGTATTATGTGATCTTACTTCTTAGCACTCTCTCAAAGATTTTTAGGATGTTTGATGTTAGTACCATCGGTCTGTAATTTTTTGCCTCTGCCTTATTTCCTCCTTTCTGGAGCGGTGCTATCTCTGCTGTTTTTAAAATGTCAGGGATAACGCCAGTATCTACGCTTTGTCTTCAAAGAATATGAAAGGCCTGCGATAGTGTTTTTTTGCAGTTCTTGATGAATATAGAGTTCCAAGAATCCGGGCCTGGTGCCGAGTGCATAGAATACTGTTTATGCATCTTAAAAGTCCAGTTTTTATCATACAAAACCCAGCTCTCCTGGGTTTTGTATGATTCTTGTAGCTTGAGTTCAATTGTTTCTATTTCTCTGCCTAACCACCTTCGCCGTTCTTGAGACAGGGTGCGACTCTCAAGTTGTTCCGCGATTCGTTTTCCTCGCCTATATAGGAACGACGTTCCCGTTCCAATCTGCATCTCTTCCTCTTTTTTCCTTAGGGGTATGCGGTTTGAGCATATTTCTAGTGCTACTGAGCTTATTTTTCCAGGCACTGGTTCAGGTTTGCATTTTCTAGCTGTTCTTCCCAGCTTATTACTGGAAAGTCCTGGTTTATTTGTTCCCAGTTTATGTTTATTATTAAAGTTGAATTTGCTGAAATCTCCTCCACCGGGAATCGGGATTGGTTTTGAAGGATATTCACCATGCTTGTCAGAACTTCAATCAAGTTGTGATCTGAGTAACAGGTATTTGTACCCCACACACCACAGCACCACCCCACACACCACAGCACCACCCCACAGCCCCACAGCACCACGCCACACACCACACCCCAACCCCACACCCCCACAGCACCACCCCACACCCCCACAGCACCACCCCACACCCCCACAGCACCACCCCACACACCACTCAGACAGCAGCTACACAATAGAGCAGTCCTTCCCGGGCCGGAATCTAATCACTAATAAGATTAAAAAACTTGGTGACTGACTGACTGGGACAGGCGCCTCACAGCCGGGTGTCCCTCAATGCGGTTAATTTAAACTTGGGACTCATTATTAGGCTCCACACTCAGCCAGATAAACAAAAAATTGTGAAGTTAAACACGATAATGCGGAGGCCCTCGAGGCTAGCAAATATAATTATCCACGGGAGAGAGAAGCCCAGACACCTGTCTGAGGGAGACACAGTATACTGTGGTCACCTGTGTTGTGGTCACCTGTGATGTGGTCACCTGTGATGTGGTCACCTGTGATGTGGTCACCTGTGATGTGGTGACCTGTAATGTGGTGACCTGTAATGTGGTGACCTGTAATGTGGTGACCTGTGATGTGGTGACCTGTGATGTGGTGACCTGTGATGTGGTGACCTGTGATGTGGTCACCTGTGATGTGGTCACCTGTGATGTGGTCACCTGTGATGTGGTCACCTGTGATGTGGTCACCTGTGATGTGGTCACCTGTGATGTGGTCACCTGTGATGTGGTCACCTGTGATGTGGTCACCTGTGATGTGGTCACCTGTGATGTGGTCACCTGTGATGTGGTCACCTGTGATGTGGTCACCTGTGATGTGGTCACCTGTGATGTGGTCACCTGTGATGTGGTCACGTGTGATGTGGTCACGTGTGATGTGGTCACCTGTGATGTGGTCACCTGTGATGTGGTCACCTGTGATGTGGTCACCTGTGATGTGGTCACCTGTGATGTGGTCACCTGTGATGTGGTCACCTGTGATGTGGTCACCTGTGATGTGGTCACCTGTGATGTGGTCACCTGTGATGTGGTCACCTGTGATGTGGTCACCTGTGAGGTGGTCACCTGTGAGGTGGTGACCTGTGATGTGGTCACCTGTGATGTGGTCACCTGTGATGTGGTCACCTGTGATGTGGTCACCTGTGATGTGGTCACCTGTGATGTGGTGACCTGTGTTGTGGTCACTTGTGTTGTGGTCACCTGTGTTGTGGTCACCTGTGTTGTGGTCACCTGTGTTGTGGTCACCTGCGTTGTGGTCACCTGTGATGTGGTCACCTGTGATGTGGTCACCTGTGATGTGGTCACTTGTGTTGTGGTCACTTGTGATGTGGTCACCTGTGATGTGGTCACCTGTGATGTGGTCACCTGTGATGTGGTCACCTGTGATGTGGTCACCTGTGATGTGGTCACCTGTGTTGTGGTCACCTGTGATGTGTGTGTACTCACCTATTTGTGCTTGCAGGATCGAACATTGACTCTTGTATCCTGCCTTTCTAGCCGCCGATTATTTATAGCAATGACTCCTGTCCTATTTCCCTATCATATATAGTTTTTAAATTATGAATTATGCTCCCTCCTTTTTCTAGTGTTGTAAGGTTCAGTTCCTTCAGGCGCTCTTCATACCCCATCCCTAACAACTTTGTGAGGAGCCTCGTCTCAAGTAAGTAATTATCAAAAGAAGGCACCAAACCGGGAAGGCTATGTAGCACCATCAAATGTGCGGAATAATCAGAGGGCGCTAAATATCACCAAGGATGCCAATACGAGAACAGAAACGCATAAGGCGAACGATATCAAAGTATCCGATTCACCAAGAATTCTATCGAGGGACAAGTGACCGCGAGGGACGGTCGGAAAGCAAGACACGCTCGTCCTGGAAGTCAGGACATTCAACAAGGATATGCACGACCGTAAGAGGGACAACGCAACGCGGACAATAAGGTGCTGAGTGGTGCTCCATTGCTTTTTTGAAAAACAGCGCCATCTGTTGCACATAATAGCAACATGCACACTATACTAATATATGTCACGAATTCCATTTCAATGTTTTCGATTGCATTGATAAACTTTATTTTCATAGATTTCGATTTATTTTATTTTTATTGATTATGTGTGATATTGTGTTGGAATTGAGCTGCGTTGTTTACCATGTCGTTCATTTCGTGAGTATAGTTTATTTTATTTTTTCATATTTTCATTTCATTTTTTAACTGTTTTTCTTATTTTTTTCAGTGATTGGAACATCAGATAATTTGATGTTCCCAATTTTCTGATGGGAACATCAGATCATTTGGGAATGCATCAGACGAGGGAGTGGGGAATGGTGGGGAGGACGAGGGGACGGGAGTAGGGGATGGTGGGAAGGACGAGGGGACAGGGGAGCGGGGAAATGGAGGGGAGGACTGGGGTACAGGGAAGGTTGCTGTGGCTCAGCAACGCACATGCGTTGCTGAGCCACAGCAATGCGTGACCGGGTACAGCTAGTTAGAAATAGAATTGGTCCCAGCACCGATCCTTGAGATACTCCACTTGTTACTGTTCGCCTTTCCGACTTCCCGCCCCTTACTGTTACTTTCTGGCTCCTTTATGCTAGGTAGTTCCTTATCCATACTAGGGCCTTTCCGCTTACCCCCTCCTGCCTCTCAAGTTTGAATAGCAGTCTCATGTGCAGAACTGTATCAAAGGTTTTTTGACAATCCAGAAATATGCAGTCTGCCCAACCTTCCCTGTCCTGCCTTATTCTTGTTACTTTATCATAAAATTCCAGAAGGTTTGTTAGGTATGATTTCCCTTTCATGAACACATGTTGGTGTTTGTTCACAGACCTAATACTCCACTGGTGACGTCTCGCCAGTCTGAGACCTCACCCCTCACAGTGACTCGCTGTCTTCTTTGCTTAGGTACTCCCTTATCCAATGGAGTACCTTCCCTTTCACTCTTGCCTGCATCTCCAGCTTTCGCACTAGTCTCTGGTGTGGCACTGTCAAAGGCTTTCTGGCAATCCAAATATGTGCAGTCTGCCCACCCTTCTCTTTCTTGCCTGATCGTAGAATTCAATTAATCCAGTGAGGCATGAATTGCCTCCCTGAAACCATGGTAATGTTGTGTCACAAAGTTCCTTTGCTCCAGATGTTCCACTAGCTTTTTTCGCACAATGTTCTCCAATAATTTGCATGGTACGCAAGTTAGGAACACTGGTCTGTAGTTCAGTGCCTCCTGTCTATCCCCCTTCTTGTATATCAGGACTACGTTCTCCGACTTCCAAATTTTTGGCAGTTCGCCTGTTACCAGTGATTATACACTATGGAGAGTAGCAGGCACAATGCTTCTGCTCCTTCCTTTAGTATCCATGGCGATATTCCATCCAGGCCTAGAGCCTTTGTCGCATCCAACTCTAGTAAATGCTTCCTTACATCCCCACTGGCAATCTCAAATTCCTCTAGTGGTGTCGGGTTACCAATTCATTCTCTTATCTCTGGAACTTCCCCTTGCTCTAATGTGAAGACTTCCTGGAATTTCTTAATGAGTTCCTCGCACACTTCTTTGTCGATTGTAGTGAATCTATCTGCCCCAATTCTCAGTTTCAATATCTGTTCCTTCACTGTTTTCTTTCTCCTGATGTGGCTGTGTGTACTCACCTAGTTGTGTTTGCGGGGGTTGAGCTCTGGCTCTTTGGTCCCGCCTCTCAACCGTCAATCAACAGGTGTACAGATTCCTGAGCCTATTGGGCTTTATCATATCTACACTTGAAACTGTGTATGGAGTCAGCCTCCACCACATCACTTCCTAATGCATTCCATTTGTCAACCACTCTGACACTAAAAAAGTTCTTTCTAATATCTCTGTGGCTCATTTGGGCACTCAGTTTCCACCTGTGCCCCCCTTGTGTTAAATAGCCTGTCTTTATCTACCCTATCAATTCCCTTCAGAATCATGAATGTGGTGATCATGTCCCCTCTAACTCTTCTGTCTTTCAGCGAAGTGAGGTTTAATTCCCGTAGTCTTTCCTCGTAGCTCATACCTCTCAGCTCGGGTACTAGTCTGGTGGCAAACCTTTGAACCTTTTTCAGTTTAGTCTTATGCTTGACTAGATATGGACTCCATGCTGGGACTGCATACTCCAGGATTGGCCTGACATATGTGGTATACAAAGTTCTGAATGATTCTTTACACAAGTTTCTGAATGCCGTTCGTATGTTGGCCAGCCTGGCATATGCCGCTGATGTTATCCACTTGATATGGGCTGCAGGAGACAGGTCTGGCATGATATCAACCCCCAAGTCTTTTTCTTTCTCTGACTCCTGAATGATTTCCTCTCCCAGATGATACCTTGTATCTGGCCTCCTGCTCCCTAAACCTATCTTCATTACATTACATTTGGTTGGGTTAAACTCTAACAACCATTTGTTCGACCATTCCTTCAGCTTGTCTAGGTCTTCTTGAAGCCTCAGTCCTCTTCTGTCTTAATCCTTCTCATAATTTTGGCATTTTGTGTCTGTGTGTGTGTGCGTGTGTGTGTGCGCGCTCATAATTTGTATAAATTTACACTCCACATTCATCTTGCCGCAAGTACTCAATTTTAACCCATTAAAGAAGCCTCAGGGACAGAGTCTTCACCCTTGACCTACACAGCACCAGACCACCACAAAGTTCATCTTTAAGCTGTAGTTTAGCTTTACCAGCAAGTTCATCTCAGGTCAGGTAAATATGAGTAGTAAGCCTATGACCTGCACCTTTGACCTCATGAAGGTTAAAGGTTACACTAATTTATAAATATCAAATTAAACTTTGTTCAAACATACTCATAATTCATTTTTAATTATGATTTGCGAACACACAGACACACACACACACACACACACACACACAACCACACACACACACACACCACATGTGTACCATTCTCCATAGTGTATAGTAAGTTACTGGAAACGGGGGACCTACCAGAAATATGGAAGACTGCTAATGTAGTACCAATATACAAAAAGGGTGACAGACAAGAGGCACTGAACTACAGGCCAGTGTCCTTAACTTGTATACCATGCAAGGTGATGGAGAAGATTGTGAGAAAAAACCTAGTAACACATCTGGAGAGAAGAGACTTCGTGACAACCCATCAACATGGGTTCAGGGAGGGTAAATCTTGCCTTACAGGATTGATAGAATTCTACGATCAGGTGACAAGAATTAAGCAAGAAAGAGAAGGGTGGGCGGACTGCATTTTTTTGGACTGTCGGAAAGCCTTTGACACAGTACCCCATAAAAGGTTGATGCATAAGCTGGAGAAACAGGCAGGAGTAACAGGTAGGGCGCTCCAGTGGATAAGGGAGTACCTAAGCAATAGGAAACAGAGAGTTACAGTGAGGGGTGAGACCTCAGACTGGCGTGAAGTCACCAGTGGAGTCCCACAGGGCTCTGTACTTGGACCTATCCTGTTTCTGATATACGTAAATGATCTCCCAGAGGGTATAGACTCATTCCTCTCAATGTTTGCTGACGACGCCAAAATTATGAGAAGGATTAAGACAGAGGAGGACAGCTTGAGACTTCAAGAAGACCTGGACAAGCTGCAGGAATGGTCGAACAAATGGCTGTTAGAGTTTAACCCAAGCAAATGTAATGTAATGAAGATAGGGGTAGGAAGCAGGAGACCAGATACAAGGTATCATTTGGGAGATGAAATACTTCAAGAGTCAGAGAGAGAGAAAGACCTGGGGGTTGATATCACGCCAGACCTGTCCCCTGAAGCTCATATCAAGAGGATAACATCAGCAGCATATGCCAGGTTGGCTAACATAAGAACGGCCTTTAGAAACTTGTGTAAGGAATCTTTCAGAACATTATATACCACATATGTCAGACCAATCCTGGAGTATGCGGCTCCAGCATGGAGTCCCTATCTAGTCAAGCATAAGACTAAACTGGAAAAGGTTCAAAGGTTTGCCACCAGACTAGTACCCGAGCTGAGAGGTATGAGCTACGAGGAGCGACTGCAGGAGTTAAACCTCACTTCGTTGGAAGACAGAAGAGTTAGGGGGGACATGATCACCACATTCAAGATTCTCAGGGGAATCGACAGGGTTGATAAAGACAGGCTGTTTAACACAAGGGGCACACGCACTAGGGGACACAGGTGGAAACTGAGTGCCCAAATGAGCCACAGAGATATTAGAAAGAACTTTTTTAGTGTCAGAGTGGTTGACAAATGGAATGCATTAGGAAGCGATGTGGTGGAGGCTGACTCCATACACAGTTTCAAGTGTAGATATGATAGAGCCCATTAAACTCAGGAAACTGTACACCTGTTGATTGACGGTTGAGAGGCGGGACCAAAGAGCCAGAGCTCAACCCCCGCAAACACAACTAGGCGAGTACAACTAGGTGAGTACACAGTGATGTGGTGGAGGCAGACTCCATACAGTCTCAAATATAGATATGATAAGAGCCCAGTAGGCTCAGGAACCTGTACACCAGTTGATTTGACAGTTGAGAGGCGGGACCAAACAGCCAGAACTCAACCCCCGCAAGCACAACTAGATGAGAAAACACACCGGAATTCTTGAAACCAGCAACTTCACGACCAAGAGGACACAGATTCAAGCTAGGAAACAAAGGTGCCGAAAAAACATTAGAAAGTTTATTTTTGCCAACAGAGTGGTAGACGGTGGGAACAAGTTAAGTGAGGTGGAGGCCAAACCAGTCAGTAGGTTCAGAGCGTCCGTTATACAACAAAGAGTACTGGGAAGACGGGACACCACGAGCGTAGCTCTCATGCTGTAACTACACTTAGGTAATTACACACACCAGTAGACTGACAGTTGAGAGGCGGGACCAAAGAAAAACCAGAAACTATGACCACCAGTCAAGAAGTTGGGACCGAACAGCTAGAGCTCGCTCTAACACACCAACAGGCAAGAACAAATAACACACTAGCAATAAATATGAGGAAAGAACTATGTATATATTTTATGGGCAAGAACAGCTAAAACGCCGGCACAGGGGCCTTAAATTACACCACGTCCGGCCACTAACACCGCCGGATACGGAGGTGGGTCCGGTCGTATTATTAGGTCCTGGCCGCCGGCTGTAAGAGGGTCACCACTAGATGCTGCAGCGTCACATCTTCCCCTCCCTCCAACACGCACGAATATTGAAAACAGGTTGGGAACCAGTACATTACAGACAACCTGCGGCGTGAAAGACGGGAGCCCAAGAGCTGAAAGCTCGATCCGGCAGGCACAAATAGGCGAAAACACAGACATGAACTTTACAAGACATTAATTTCGCTGCTTCCCTACACCACGTGTATTGTGGCAAGTCACGCACCACCAGGCTCCATCAACCATCAACCAGGTACCACCCTACCCATACGAGGGGGATCCCAGCAGCTAAACTATGATGTTGTGAGCCAATACAACAACAACCTCCTGTGTTGTTGAAGGTTGTAAGTTAACGACCTCTCCTCCCGACCCCAGACATCTGTTTCGTCAAATCAAAAGGAGGAATAAACATAGCTTGATGGGCTACAAGTTCTCAGTCATAAAAGTACCATGTGTCTTAACAGTTACCACCAGTCTCTGCCAGGTCGTTATATCATAATAGCGTAGCCCGGGGCGGCTCTTAGAGAGGGTAGTAGTGTCATAAACCCGCACCAGGGGAGTGGAGCCTAGTCAACCACACCCACTCGCTCATATAGCCACTCTACCCTAGGCTGTCCTTGTAACGTGACTTCAATGCTGAAATATTGGAAACAAAGAAGTCAACCCACACGTGAGTTGACCAATCCACACACTAGAAAATGAAGGGATGACGACGTTTCGGTCCGTCCTGGACCATTCTCAAGTCGATTGTGGTGACCCACACGTGATATTGGAGGAAAATCACGATGTTTCGGCCAGTTCTTGGACCCTCATCAAGCCAAAATGTAGTCCTTCATACGTGCGGATTCAGTTATTTGTTTTCAATCACGCTTTTGTGATTTATTCTCTGCACTGGAAATTAATTTGAATTTGTGAATGAGGAGCGCGTAGGCAGCTACCAAGACACAAACTTAGGCTACTAATGAATAAATCTTAGACCCAGTCGACTAAGGCGCGTCTGGGATCATCCCGGACGTAGGTTCGAACCCTCATTACGGCCCTTGTGGATTTGTTCATTTGATGCATCACGCTATTGTGATTTCTGTGTGTATTAGGCTACTAAGACAGGCTGAAACTTGAGACCGCACCTTGCAACCTTCTCTCGTCTCGATTGGTAGTCCAGCGAATCACAGTACCCATATGTAGTCTCACAATATATATCTCCAAGTTATACCTTGGGTATACTTGGAGTTCCTAATCAAATGATCAGGAAACATCTCTCAGTTATTAACCTACCGTTAATGGAGGCTCGATCAGGCTAGACAAAGTTAGGTTGGGCTAAGCTACCCTATCTTGAGGTTATCTTAAGATGATTTCGGGGCCTAGCGTCCCCGCGGCCCGGTCCTCGACCAGGCATCCTTTTTTGAAACTTTTCCTCTTTTACCCTAACCATTAATGATTAGATGCGGGTGAGGGTTGCAATCCATCCTCCAAATAGAGCGACGTATTTTGACGTACACTCCACCTAAAGCCAAAGTTTGTCGTGCTAGAAAATGGAAGCGGGTCACAAAACTGACACACTGTCCCATTTTCTGTATTGGGTCCTCTGGCAGGTTCCCTGGCAACACACGACGTAACTGTCCATAGTTTCCTATTATTACAACTTGTAATAAAGTTGTTATATCCTGTTATAACGTTTTATGACGTATTAGAACATTGTGTCACAACTTGTTAACTGTTGTTAAAACTTGTTCGAAACGTTGTAGCGACGTCGTACTTTCGTCGTGTGTTTTTGGTAGGTCAGGATAAGGCACGTTAGTACGTCAGTTTCTTGACGTTGGGGAGTCTTAGGAGGACGGATTGGAGGGAGTGGGGGCCGAGGAGGAAAGGGAGGGGGAAGAATATGGAGAGGGGAGAAAAATCTCCAGTTGACCTCAGGGTGGTGACCTCTGACATTAACGGTTGCAAAACACAACGCTTTAAGTATAGAAAGTCAACCAGGCTGTTAGACGCGGCTGCTCGCGGCCTCACGTGAGAGTCACAGCCTGGTTGATCAGGTATCCTTAGGATTTGTTGTTGTTATAGATTCAGCTACTCGGAACAAGTTCCAAGTAGCACGGGCTATGGTGAGCCGTAACTTACCTGGCACAGGAGCTGGGCAAGAAGCACGGGCTATGGTGAGCTCCGTGGACAGGAGATGTCTCTTGTGTATCCTTAGGAGGCGTTTATCAAGTTCTCTCTTGCACACCAGGAGAGGCGGACCCAGGTATGTCCCTCATGTGTTTGCTGGAGTGTTGAGAACTCTTGGGCCTAGATGCTTGAGGTATGTTAAGAGTTCTCTATTTACACATCATCATGCGTTTATGCGTGACGTGACACCTAATTAACAAGTGACACCATCTAGGCGTGACGTGACACCTAATTACACGTGACACCATCTAGGCGTGTCACCACCTACATGACACCTGTCACCATCCAGCTACCCAACTCTCGAAACATCCTATTGTACTAAATGTTATATGTTCTACTGGACACTAACAGTTATGCAACATGTGAACAGATTAAAGCATCATAAACCCAGAGAACTTACGATTTGTCACTCCGTAAAAAAATGCAATAGTTCTGCCACGCCAGAGACGTAGTTCGCCACAAACAACCCAATGAATCAAAAGTGGTCGATGCGTGAAAAGTGTCAATATTGACAGGCTTTAATTGTTGTAATTTAATCGTATTTGTAACGGATTGGTAGATACCGTAAAAATGTGACGAGTTAGGTGAGAAAGGTAGGGTGTATCTTTGACAACCTGCCAGCTTCCAGTCCCTATTGAAGTTACTAGAGATGCTGCCTCTCAGGTAAATTAACTATTTACACGATATACCCACAATAATATTTGACCCATGTTGCATATATTTGTTTTGATGCTCGAACTGACTAACAGGAACCTATACTCAGGAACCCGTACACCTGTTGACTGACAGCTGAGAGGCGGGCTCAAAGAGCCTAAACTCAAGCACAACCTGGTTGATGGGGTTCTGGAGTTCTACTCCCTAAGCCCGGCCCGAGGCCAGGCTTGACTTGTGAGAGTTTGGTCCACCAGGTTGTGCTTGGAGCGGCCCGCAGGCCCAAATAGGGAAGTACACGAGGAAGGAGGCTGCTACATAGTCAAAACAGATTCCCCATTTGTGACTCTGAAAACATCATTCTTTACGTACTGCTTTTACTTGCTACCAATTATTCGAGGCTTCTAAGTCTCCTACCTTCCCACTCGTTCCTCTCCCTCTACCCCTCTCTCTCCTCCCCACCTTCTCACCGTTGGGCTAACTTGGTCACTGAGAACGTTCTGCATGCCGTTATTTTCCAACCTTGCCAACCAGGCCAAGTATGGCGACAACATACAAATTATAAATTGGAGTGTCGGGCAGCAGAGGTGGGGATGGGTGGGAAGAGGTTGTGGGAAAGGTGATGGGAGGGTACGGACTGGTGTGTGGGCTATGGTGTGGGGGGGTGACATTGGGTGGGGTGTGGGTGGACTAACCTCACGGTGCTTACGGGTTTGATACATAATAATTACACGTGGAAAATAGTAGAGGGGCTGGTCCCAAACCTGCACACAGAAATAACACCACATGAGACCAGGGGCATGGCGGGATGTGCAGATATCCCCATTGAAAAGCTGATTGTTGAATAATAGGGTATTAATAGGATATTTATAAACTATTAATTAATAATATTAATTAACAGGGTATTATTAAATTATTGATACGTCATTGTTATGTCTTTCATCCACTTGTTCTGTGCCACCTCACCCAAAGATAATATAAACCTGTGCAAAAGTCTGGTAAATTCACGGGAGACATCTCCCGTCACGCAGGGTGCAGTCGCACCTCCACAGATCTCCAGTATCAGCTCTTGATACTGGTAATGGCTCAAAGACTTACGGGATATTCATGCCCGTGCCACCTTTTGGGTGGCTTAATCTTCATCAATCAATCAATCAGGTAAATTAGTCTTTGAGAATGTAAGGAGTGACCTTGCGAAACGCACCGCTAGGCGTCAGACCAAAAAAAAAAAGTGTGAAAATGAACTTCGGACAATTAATTTTTCAACTTCCCCCGACAGTGAAGAAAAACAAAAATATTGAAAAGATGTGTGTGAGAATCATTAATCTTACCCTTTTGGTCATAATATATATATTACTGAATAGTAAAAAAGCCAAGCCTATGACACGATGCTCAGAAGTTTATTATTATTATTATTATTATATTATTCTACCACAGACATAGCCACATATTTACAGTGCTAATCAGCATATATACATTTTCTTCTGTCCTACATGGACAGGGTGAGAGATTTGTTAAACATATAGTTCAGGGTTTATTGAATAATCAACCACAGAAGGTGATTGTAGTACTTTTAAAATGCTAATCTAACCTACATACATAAATACATAGATACACAGATTTACGTCTGCCCTACATAAAGTGTTCGATGTGTCTTTTACATAGTGTGTGAGGAGACAACCTAAGAAACAGAGGGAGGAGAAGACGCACACGAGACAAAGGAAGAGCACTCACCAGAAACAAGAGAGGGAGGGAGAGAGAGAGCAGCTTAGGCTTACACTATAAATAAAATCATTGTTCTCATCATAACAAAGTACTATTGTCACGACCAAAATAGCCCGCCACCGCCACCAAAAGTACACCAGCCAATTATGGAGTTTTCCTTATCTCCACCACTGGTCGTCTGCCTAGCCTCTCCAACACCCGCCTGAGGACCAACACCCGCCTGAGGACCAACACCCGACCAACACCCGCCTGAGGACCAACACCCGCCTGAGGACCAACACCCGCGGAGAACCAATACCCGCGGAGGACCAATACCCTTCCACGTCAACACAATAGTGGCGACCCTCCACTGAAAGAAGCACCCCACACCACCCGCCGTTTCAATGACGCCGTTAGTGAGTGAATACGTCCACCAACCACCCAGGAAAAAAGTATATTAATAATCAGAGAGGCTTCAGGCGGACAACGAGGAGGAGAAAAACAAGCAGAGTTATGAGAATGGAAGGAAGGCAATGGTGTAAGTCAAGAGCAGGTTGAAACCGAAAGTTTACACTTTTATATATATATATATTAGGTACATCTGCACGTGTGCAGCTGCCCTAGACTATATGAAGGGGAGTACAGTGTGTCAAAAAGCTAGCTACGTGGTGCTTAAGAATGTCCATCACACAGGAAGGGTAGTCACACAGAGGCATGTGACATGTTAGTCACACAAAGGCATGTGACATGTTAGTCACACAGAGGCATGTGACATGTTAGTCACACAGAGGCATGCGACATGTTAGTCACACAGAGGCATGTGACATGTTAGTCACACAGAGGCATGTGACATGTTAGTCATACAGAAGCATGTAGTCTGCACTATCAAACTCCGGGTGCATTATGAGGATATCATCAACACAAGAGTGAAGAGTGGTAACTGTGATACTAAAAGTCCCCATCTCGCAGTTAGTCAGGGCTTAGTCATGAAATTCTGCACACCACAGTTAATGCTTCACATAACAAGTCAGGCTAGGTCTGGCCCCTTATGGGGGCTAGTTCATCACCACGCACTTCCCCTCGAATTTATCTCGCGTCTCGCCATCCTGTGTGATGGGGATTTATTTAGCACCACGTGGCTAGCTTTTGACACACTCTACTCCCCTTCATATAGTCTAGGGCAGCTGCACAAATGCAGATGTATCTAATGTATTAATAAAACAAATCTCGCGTTTCCATCCACAAACACTTCTCTTCTAACCGTTCTAAATGTTCTAACCGCGGAATTTTAAGTTAATTCATATGTTCAAGACGATTCAAAATGGATCAAATAAAATAACAAAAAAATAAAGTTGTAGGTATAGGCAGAAGGCCATGGGAAAGCTTTATGAGAAATGGATGCTGGATTTTAACTCAAGATAAATACAAGGTTATGAGAACTGATAAAGAGCACGGAGGATCCATGAAGCAAGGTGAGGGAGGAGGTCCTATTTCATATTTTTCAGGGGATCCCTTGATAGTTTCAAGCGTTGGTTAGGCATATATATGAACGAGTTTGGGTGAATATAAATAAGCGCTGCCACGTATGGGCTAATAGGCCTCCTGCAGTTCCCTTGATTCTTATGTTCTTCTTAAGGGAAGCACGTAAAAAAAAAGTAGTGTATAGCAAATGTTGCTTTTAACGCCATGGGTAACAATATCGTGTGTAGTGTTGCAGCAGTCTGAGAGCAATAGATAGCAATAGAAAGAATACAACCAAGAACTTCAACAAAATCTTGTAGATCTAAGGCAAAGTGTTATCGACACCGGTAATTCTATCGATCATACTATGATGCAAGAGGCGTCACACACCTATGGATCATCCAATAATATCAGAAGACTCCTACAGGTTACTACTGCTCAGCTTAGACTCGGCTATTATTATCTCTGGGAGTTTGTATTACCTGCTGATGTAGACCTGACCAAATGTAAACTGTGTCAACAAAATTATTCACACACCCTCCGTCACTGTGATGGCGTGCGAAAAGATACGTGAATTCAGAGACAATTCTATACTCAATGTTCAACAGATGTGTAAATATTTCATTCAAAATTATCTGCTATCAGAACTGTTTGCCAAATATTCCCAGTTTGCTAACTGTAGGTGATAACTAAGCGATTGTAACCTATCCACCGCTGCCCACTGGACGGAGGGGCGGCGTGCAGAACAAACATATCAATTACGACACTAGCTCTCCACATATGTCAGCTGCTTAGCTTAGAGACTGTACTTGTGGTCAGCCTCGAACCCACTGTTGATGTGACGACGTGCACTGAATTTTGTAACTAGCTCATCAAGAGAGTAACTGGCTTAGCTAAATGAATTGTGGGGGCCCAGTTCCTGAGCCCATTATGTGCCTCTGTAACCCTTTCCACTACCACCCACAAGAGGGTATAGGGGGAGCATAATAAATGAACTAGTGTTGATCGTGAAGGTTATACCAGGTGTAACAGAGCCACCAGGTGTAGAAGAGCCCACCAGGTGTAGCTGAACCCACCAGGTGTAGAAGAGCCCACCAGGTGTAGAAGAGCCCACCAGGTGTAGAAGAGCCCACCAGGTGTAGCTGAACCCACCAGGTGTAGAAGAGCCCACCAGGTGTAGCTGAACCCACCAGGTGTAGAAGAGCCCACCTGGTGTAGCAGAAATTACAGCCCACCTAAGATGTAGTGGCCAAAATATGGGTCTGGGATACCCTGGAGGTCTGAACTGATGTAATATTTCCACCAGAGGCGGCTAGCTGGAGGCTCGACAGGTTTGGTGTCCCTGCTGCAGTCAGGGGGGGGGGGGGGACTCTGCCTCTGACTGTAAGAGACCTTGTTACCGTAACATAACACAATCAAAATAAGGAAGACTTAATGTTCACAAATGTTAACAATGGACTACTGCAACGTTGTGGTAACCCATCATCAGGTTATGATTGTTCAACCTGCAGCTGCACCTCCATACCTGGGGCATACCTGAAGAGGGTTTCGGTAGTTGTTCTACTCCCTGAGCCCGGCCTTGGCCATCGGGGAGTAGAACAAGATCTACTTTAATTTTAACGTACAGTACGAAAACAAAAATTCTTTACTATAAATTAATATAGATCTGGTGTTCAGGTTTCTGAACCTATTGGGCTCTTATCATATCTACATTTGAAACTGTGTATGAAGTCAACCTCCACCACACAAATTCCTGATGCATGCAATTTGTTAACTACCCGACACTGACAAAATTATTTCTAATATACTCATGTTTGCTTGCAGTCACAGTTATTAGACACCTCGCTTCTCTTGTGGGCCGCCAAACTGGGTTTCATATCAGCACTAGGCCTGACGATGAGCCAATTCTGATAGGCCTAACCACAGCCATAAACTGCCCCACTTGAGGTCCTGGACTACCTGACTGCTAACACCCAACACTCTTCACCCTTGCCAATTACAACATATCTCGCAGGCTTGTGTCTCTACTATATCACTTAAATTACCGTTTTACGCTTCCACATATACACTGACACTACACAGTTGTGCCAGGGTAATTGTCAAGGACATATTACACGTTTACAATTAGGTGTGTGCTCACCTCACTTAGTTGTACCCACCTAGTTGTACTCGCCTAATTGTGCTTGCGGGGGATGAGCTTTGGCTCTTTGGTCCCGCCTCTCAACTATCAATCAACTGGTGTACAGGTTCCTGAGCCTACTGGGCTCTATCATATCTACATTTGAAACTGTGTATGGAGTCAGCCTCCACCACATCACTTCCATCAGTTTGTGTGCACATATCTACGTCCTTGCAATAAGTACCGGACCAACCGAGCTGTGGTGCATATGCGAGTCTGTGGGCCGCTCCCAGCAACAGCCTGTTGGACCAAGCTCTCACAAGTCGCGCCTGGCCTCAGGCTGGGCTTGGGGAGTAGAATTCCCGAGACCCTCCCCAGGTATGTTATTGCACTGCACCATAAATTGTATGAAAGAAATTTTGAAGACCATATGAGGCCTAGACTAAGGATCTTAACCCTTCTACTGCTACTGGCCTCTTAATACTGGGATTCAAAACCTGTAACGGCATTAAATTTATGACGTCAGTGTGACGTCACATCTCGTGCATGATGTGACGTCACATCATGCACGAGATGTTACCAGCCTCGTCTCCCGTTGATATATTTTGGCGGAGACGAGTTATGTAACAATTTAGCTAAGAGAGAGAGAAAGCTACATAAAAGTAGTCAAGTTTACATTTATTTCCTAAAAGAAACTTGCAGCAAGGAGGACGTGTGTCGCTCATATCACTCCGCCAAGGAAACTAGTACCGAGAGTTAGAGATTTATTATGGCGCATGTGTACATTGTATGTGAATCATTTGTGATGGAAAATTTACTCATTTATATAGCCTACTAATGGAGTACGGTTAAATTATAGTTTATAGAGTTTGATCAGGAATGGTGAGAGACCTGGGGTCAGATTTACGAAGCAGTTAAGCAAGCACTTACGAACCTGTACATCTTTTCTCAATCTTTGGCAGCTTTGTTTACAATGATTAAAAAGTTAATGAGCTCCGAAGCACCAGGAGGCTGTTTATAACAACAGTTGATTGGGAGTTTTCATGCTTGTAAATTGTTTAATAAATGTAACAAAAGCCGTCAAAGATTGAGGAAAGATGTACACGTTAAAATCGGTGGACGCCATGACGACCTGACCGGAGCCTTTGTCGACTGCTTCAGTTTCGAGGGTTACTCCTGCCAGATATTCAGATAAGCCATGATTTTATATTTATCTAAATTGCAGGTGATGCTAGAGTAAGTTGAGGTACTACCAAGTGGGATAAAGAAAGAAAGAGAAGAGAGAGAGAGAGAGAGAGAGAGAGAGAGAGAGAGAGAGAGAGAGAGAGAGAGAGAGAGAAGTCCAGTCCAATATAATTTCTTGAGGTTATCTTGAGATGATTTCGGGGCTTTAGTGTCCCGCGGCCCGTCCTCATGTAACATTGGCTATGACTACTGCCAACATTGTAACCTTGGGTTACGATAACCCAATATAAAACCGGGTAAAATAGTCACCACTGTGACCTTCTATAATGAATACTAAACTAATAAATGTACACACTTCTTATCCTGAGTAACACTTCCTGTAGGTTGCACTTGGTAACACTGTTTATTGAACACTAACACTGTAAAATAAGCTGACATATGATGGTTAACCGGATCCAAGGTACACTAAAAACAAGGAAAGCTACACAGGATTAATACGCTGCCACCATCCTGCCTTTGACCACTGAGAAATCAATCAAACAACGAGGCAAGAAACATTGCTTGACTTGGAGAGTACTTCTATAACTGTCATTAAATATGAGAACGGTTGTCAGCCACGATACCAAAAGATTCTAAGAGGATTCAACAATTGACACANGTCCTCATGCCTCAAACCCTTACTGGTTGATACCTGGTTGATGGGGTTCTGGGAGTTCTACTCTCCAAGCCCGGCCCGAGGCCAGGCTTGACTTGTGAGAGTTTGGTCCACCAGGCTGTTGCTTGTCCTCGTATCTCTCCTGAGTGCCGCACCGCCATGCCGTTTCAGGGCTTTCGCCTCATAATTGACTTCCTCCTTTCTCCCTCACAAATTGCCGTTTATTTGCTGCTTGTTAGAGTCGAATTACCCCCTCCCCCCATCATCCTAAAATCTTATATAGATCACACAAGGTTATCATCATTGACCTTGAGTGCTGTAAATCGAGTAGGCTACAAGCCCCAGTACTGGTTCTTGGGGGGCTTGTAGTAGGCTACAAGCCCCAGTACTGGTTCTTGGGGGGCTTGTAGGTACAAGCCCCAGTACTGGTTCTTGGGGGCTTGTAGTAGGCTACAAGCCCCAGTACTGGTTCTGGGGGGCTTGTAGTAGGCTACAAGCCCCAGTACTGGTTCTTGGGGGGCTTGTAGTAGGCTACAAGCCCCAGTATTGGTTCTTGGGGGGCTTGTAGTAGGCTACAAGCCCCAGTACTGGTTCTGGGGGGCTTGTAGTAGGCTACAAGCCCCAGTACTGGTTCTTGGGGGGGCTTGTAGTAGGCTACAAGCCCCAGTACTGGTTCTTGGGGGGCTTGTAGTAGGCTACAAGCCCCAGTACTGGTTCTTGGGGGGCTTGTAGTAGGCTACAAGCCCCAGTATTGGTTCTTGGGGGGGCTTGTAGTAGGCTACAAGCCCAGTACTGGTTCTTGGGGGGCTTGTAGTAGGCTACAAGCCCAGTACTGGTTCTTGGGGGGGCTGTAGTAGGCTACAAGCCCCAGTACTGGTTCTTGGGGGGCTTGTAGTAGGCTACAAGCCCCAGTACTGGTTCTTGGGGGGCTTGTAGTAGGCTACAAGCCCCAGTACTGGTTCTTGGGGGGCTTGTAGTAGGCTACAAGCCTCAGTACTGGTTCTTGGGGGGCTTGTAGTAGGCTACAAGCCCCAGTACTGGTTCTTGGGGGGGGGGCTTGTAGTAGGCTACAAGCCCCAGTACTGGTTCTTGGGGGGCTTGTAGTAGACAACAAGCCCCAGTACTGGTTCTTGTGGGGCTTGTAGTAGGCTACAAGCCCCAGTACTGGTTCTTGTAAGCCTAGTCACACCCAGAACCCGCTCAGATACCACTTGTATCATTCTCATGTCTGAAAAGTATCTTACGTAGAACTTTTATCAAATTGTCCTCTCACAATCCAGGAAGCTAATGTGCCTAATCTTTCCTATCCTCTGCTTTATCACTATTATGAAACACCAATAGGTACATGAACAAATCCACAAGGACCATGACGTGGGTTCGAAATTACGTCCAAGAGCATCCCAGACGGATACGTGTAACAAATAGGTACATTAAGGCACGACTGAGGCTATGGTATCTTGAGGTTATCTTGAGATGATTTCGGGGCTTAGTGTCCCCGCGGCCCTGTCCTCGACCAGGCCTCCACTCCCAGGAAGCAGCCCGTGACAGCTGACTAACTCCTCTGTCCATTGTTTCTCGCCGGCGTCCGGGATCGAACCCGGACCACAGGATCACGGGTCCAGTGTTCTGTCCGCTCAGCCACCGGCTCCCTATGCTGGTGTGATTGATTAGTTTTCTCATTGCCTTTATATGGTAATTTGTGTGTTTATGTAGAGAGTAAGTCACAATATTGTGAGTGGAAATTAGACACTCAACCCACACAATCTCCTGATAAAGGAAGGGGCTATTGGAAATGAGCGTGCGCGCGCGCGTGTGTTCGTTCCAAAATCTGCCCCCCCCCCCCCCCCCACTTCACTGCACCAGTTCCCAAGTTCAGGCGACTCTCGCCCCTGTGTCATCAATCACGTAAGGTTGATTGTCCCGCGGTGGAGTGTTTCCCACCTCCCCTCTGCCGACCGATAGCGTTAACAGGGTCGCGGAGGAAAAACATGCTCTCGAGCCCCGCACCGTACGGGTTAATTTAGCCCGACGGCTGCACCTCTAGAGAATGCACCACCGTTACTGAGCGTTGCCAGCTCGCACGATTCATTCAATACTAAACCATCCCCCTACCCCCCCTGCAACTTCTGTTTGTTTGGGTCTGGCATTACAGCACAACTGCTGCCGGAATGTGGCCACAAGCGCGTCCCATACATGCATTGCGTATTCATAGGGGCTACGCAGGAGATAGATCAGGCAACATGGCGGCCTCATGGCGGCGGCGTGTCAGGGAGGGAGGGAGCATGTGGTGTTATGGTATCACCCCTCCCATCCCATCCCTTCCCTCCCCTCCCATCTCCCACACATGGCTCTCCCATCTAATTTTCCACACCCCTCCCCTCCTCTCGTTATCAGGTTACTGTAACAACCAAACTAACAAACCGTCAACCTTCCCGTATCCGCATTCACACATCACCGCGGCCTGGTCGAGGACCGGGCCGCGGGGACGTTGAGCCCCGGAACCATCCCAGAATAACCCGTTCCACCATGAGACATGACCTCCGGACGCGCTATGGTTCACAACTTGCTACTAAACGTCGCCCCTCTAAACTATAATTAAATAATATCAGTTACAGTAAATTACAATTAACATTATCGTTTTATTTCTAACTAATTGTTACTTCAGCTTTTCAACCTGGTATAATATATTACATCAGGTTAATTACCATGTTATTATCATTAACAAGCCTTCATGACGGGGTAGGCTACGCCCACATCTAATAACTTGGCATACGTCCCTATATATATATATATATATATATATATATATATATATATATATATATATATATATATATATACCTAGAAGGGGTACCACCTCTGGTGCAAGTGTAGGGACCCATAGCCTCGGAGAAGAAAATAAAGAGTACTCAGAGAAGACCTTGTGGATCCTCACTGAACACTTTGATATTTTCTTCTCCTACCACCCCTATTCTTTTGGTATGATTATATATATATATATATATATATATATATATATATATATATATATATATGACTACTCTATATACCAGGAAAGGGCCGGGCCGCAGGGACGCTAAGCCCCGAAATCATCTCAAGATAATCATAAACTATATGAAGGGCTACACAGGCTAGAAACTCAAGTTGTGTGATATATTAAGATCACAATCTCCCAGGGTGGGTGGTAAGAGCTCCTCTTCAAAGTTGTTGGTATCTTAAGGTTATCTTGAGATGATTTCGGGGCTTTGAGTCCCCGCGGCCCGGTCCTCGACCAGGCCTCCTTTTTTGTTGCACACCCCCAGGAAGCAGCCCGTAGCAGCTGTCCAACTCCCAGGTTGTTAAGAGGGGCATCAGGGTGAAAGAAACTGCCTATTTGTTTCCGCCTCCACCGGGGATTGAACCCGGAACCTCGGGACTAAGAATCCTGAGCGCTGTCCACTCAG
Organism: Procambarus virginalis; assembly: GCA_020271785.1. Taxonomy (NCBI): domain Eukaryota; kingdom Metazoa; phylum Arthropoda; class Malacostraca; order Decapoda; family Cambaridae; genus Procambarus; species Procambarus virginalis. Next base: position 27,248 of record WNGS01162151.1, read on the forward strand.
CTGTCAGGCCCTTGCTCCGTGGGGTAGGTCACACAGAACAATCAATGCTGCACACTGACCTGGTTTCTAGTTTAAATATGAACCCGCCCGCAAGAGGAAACGTGTAGCCTAACCGTCCA
>WNGS01162152.1:0-13722 GCA_020271785.1 Procambarus virginalis
GGAGCACCTTACCAGTTACTCCTGCCTGTCTCTCTAACTTATCACCAGCTTCTGGCAATTTACTGTCTCAAAACCTTTCTAACAATCCCAAAAAATGCAGTTTGTCCATCTTTCTCTTCCTTAATGGTTGTTGATCGGTCATAACATTTTATTAAACCTTTGCGACCCACGACTTGCCGTCCCCTGCACCCATGTTGCTGGTGTGTTACACAGTCCCTTCCCTCCAGGTGTGCCACCAGGCTCCTCCTCACCATCTTCTCCATCACCTTACATGGTATACAAGTTAGGGAAACTGGCCTGTAGTTCAGTGCCTCTTGCCTCTCACCCTTTTCCTAGATGGTCACTCAGAATGAGTGGTCACTCAGAATGAGTGGTCACTATGTGGGGTTCTCATTTGACTTCCCTTATGTCTCTGACTCGTTCAAGGTGAATATCAGATCACGTCTGACTGGCTGGTGAGTGAGTGAGTGTAGGAGAGGCGGGGTCCCAGAGCACCAGGCCATTGACACAGGGCCGAGTGGACCATCCGGTCACAACAAGCTCTCAGGCGCCCCAGTAAAGGGTTCTGGCCTCTACAAACTGCTCACTATCCACCTACTTGCTCAATTAATTCAGTTCTCGAATTACCCATAATTAACTCAGGTCAGTTAATTGAAGTATCCCCCAGAGTAAGTTTGCAAATTCTCGTTTTCTGTGGTGGGTGGGGACCTGCGGGCCGGGGGCGGCGGCCCCCCTGATGGGATTATGGGGGGGCCACCAGCAGGTACAAGTACAGCATCAGGTGCCAAGTGTCGCTGGGTCCCGTCATGTACACAATAGGTGTATGGTGTCGCCTGGCCGGTGTCGAGCGCCCCAGTGATGATGACAAGTGTACACAGCAGGCTTTTACACAACCGTCGTTGGTTTAGTGTTAGCGATAAGGCTTATCATCCGCGCCTAGGTTANTAACACAAATTGAGAGGGCAGCCTCTGCTGCCTGTAGAAATAGATCCACCTGCTCATCATGGGGACTTCAATCACGAAGAATTGACTGGGAGAACAAGGAACCGCATGGAGGCGAGGATACGTGGAGAGCCAAACTACTGGAGGTGGTGACTAGAAACTTCTTAACCCAGCATGTCAGAGAACCCACAAGGATGAGAGGAAATGACGAACCAGCGAGACTCGACCTGGTCTTCACCCTGAACGACTCTGACATAAGAGAAATCGTTTTGAGGCCCCAGTAGGATGAGCGACCACAGTGTATTGGAGTTTGAGTACCTGATTGAAGAAGGGTTATTGAACTCGAGGAGAGATACTGAAACCAAAAGGTTAGCATACCGAAAGGGAAACTATGAGAGATAAGAAAATTCCTAACAGACATAGCATGGGAAACAGAGCTCAGGGAAAGACGGCCCAGATATGATGGACTACATCACGCAAAGTGCAAGGAAGCAGCAAACAAGTTTGTCCCAGCCCAAAAGAAAACAGTGAAATGAAGATGAGAAACCCATGGTTTAATCAGAGATGTAGGCTAGCTAAGCAGCAAAGTAAAAGGGCATGGAGAAACTATAGGAATAACAGGACACTGGAGAGCAGAGAAAGATACCAGAATGCCAGGAATGAATATGTCAGGATGAGAAGAGAGGCGGAAGACAATACGAAAACGACATCGCAGCAAGGCAAAGACTCAGCCTAAATTGCTGCATAGCCACATCAGGAGAAAAACAACAGTAAAGGAACAGGTTATGAAATTAAGGATAGGGGCAGAAGGATTCACTACAAACGACAAGGAAGTATGTGAGGAACTGAATAAGAAATTCCAAGAGGTCTTCACCCTAGAGCAAGGAGAAATCCCAGAGATAAGAGAGGGAATAGCTAACCAGGAACCACTGGAAGAGTTTGAGATTACAAGCGGGGAAGTAAGAAAGTGTTTACTAGAGTTGGATGTGACAAAGGCTATAGGCCCAGATGGAATCTCTCCTTGGATACTTAAGGAAGGAGCAGAAGAACTGTGCCTACCACTCTCCATAGTGTAACAAATCTCTGGCAACAGGGGAACTGCCAGAAATTTGGAAAGCAGCTAACGTAGTCCCGATATACAAGAAAGGGGATAGACAGGAGGCACTGAATTACAGGCCAGTGTCCCTAACCTGCATACCATGCAAGCTGATGGAGAAGATTGTGCGAAGAAAGCTAGTGGAGCACCTGGAGCGAAGGAACTTTGTAACACAGCATCAACATGGGTTCAGGGATGGCAGGTCCTGCCTCACAGGGTTACTTGAATTCTACGACCAGGCAACAAAAATAAGGCAAGAAAGAGAAGGGTGGGCAGACTGCATATTTTTGGATTGTCAGAAAGCCTTTGATACAGTGCCACACAAGAGGCTAGTGAAAAAGCTGGAGATGCAGGCTGGAGTGAAAGGGAAGGTACTCCGTTGGATACAGGAGTACCTAAGCAACAGGAGACAAAGAGTCAGTGTGAGGGGTGAGGTCTCAGATTGGCGAGACGTTACGAGTGGAGTCCCGCAGGGGTCAGTCCTTGGACCTATACTGTTTCTGATATATGTAAATGATCTCCCAGAGGGTATAGAATCGTTTCTCTCAATGTTTGCCGATGATGCAAAAATTATGAGGAGGATTGAAACTGAGGACGATAGTAGGAGGCTACAAGACGACCTAGACAGACTGAGTGAATGGTCCAACAAATGGCTGTTGAAGTTCAACCCGAGTAAATGCAAAGTAATGAAACTAGGCAGTGGAAACAGGAGGCCAGACACAGGATACAGAATAGGAGATGAAGTACTTAATGAAACGGACAGAGAGAAAGATCTAGGAGTTGATATCACACCAAACCTGTCTCCTGAAGCCCACATAAAAAGGATAACATCTGCGGCATATGCGAGGCTGGCTAACATCAGAACAGCGTTCAGGAACCTGTGTAAGGAATCATTCAGAATCTTGTACACCACATATGTAAGACCAATCCTGGAGTATGCAGCCCCAGCATGGAGCCCGTACCTTGTCAAGCACAAGACGAAGCTGGAAAAAGTCCAAAGGTATGCCACTAGACTAGTCCCAGAACTAAGAGGCATGAGTTACGAGGAAAGGCTGCGGGAAATGCACCTTACGACACTGGAAGACAGAAGAGTAAGGGGAGATATGATCACAACCTACAAAATCCTCAGAGGAATCGACCGGGTAGACAAGGACAAACTATTCAACACTGGGGGGACGCGAACAAGGGGACACAGGTGGAAACTGAGTACCCACATGAGCCACAGAGACGTTAGAAGGAACTTTTTCAGTGTCAGAGTAGTTAACGGATGGAATGCTTTAGGAAGTGATGTGGTGGAGGCTGACTCCATACACAGTTTCAAGTGTAGATATGATAGAGCCCAGTAGGCTCAGGAATCTGTACACCAGTTGATTGACAGTTGAGAGGCGGGACCAAAGAGCCAAAGCTCAACCCCCGCAAGCACAAATAGGTGAGTACAAATAGGTGAGTACAGTGGGAGGACCAATATCTGGCCCAATCCTCGGCTCCTCACCCACCCAATCCCAGCAGATTAAATACATTAAAGGTTTTGTCCCATCAGTCCTACAGTCTCCTGCTGTTTACTCCACAGTTTCAACTCCTCCCCAAACGAGGCAATTGGGGGAGGCCTATCGTTGAGGTCTATAGGCCTACAGCTTCCTCCATTGGTGGGGTAACGACCGCCAAGAGCTGATTGGCCAGTCACTAAGTGCTGATAGTTTAGCTCAGATCATAAGTCAGGTTGACAGGAATGTTTGTGAATGTTATTAAGGCCTGTCAACCTCTGGAGGGTTATTAAGGCTTGTCAACCTCTAGAGGGTTATTAAGACCTATCAACCTCTGAAGGGTTATTAAGGCCTATCAACCTCTGGAGGGTTATTAAGACCTATCAACCTCTGGAGGGTTATTAAGACCTATCAACCTCTGGAGGGTTATTAAGGCCTATCAACCTCTGGAGGGTTATTAAGACCTATCAACCTCTGGAGGGTTATTAAGACCTGTCAACCTCTGGAGGGTTATTAAGACCTATCAACCTCTGGAGGGTTATTAAGGCCTATCAACCTCTGGAGGGTTATTAAGGCCTATCAACCTCTGGAGGGTTATTAAGACCTATCAACCTCTGGAGGGTTATTAAGACCTATCAACCTCTGGACGGTTGTTAAGGCCTGTCAACCTCTGGACGGTTGTTAAGGCCTATCAACCTCTGGAGGATTATTAAGACCTGTCAACCTCTTGAGGGTTGACAGGCCTTAACTTCTCAACTTCACAAGTCACGATAAGCGTGGAAGATTTACCATAACATCTGTACCAGAGTGAATACAAACATATATTACTTTAAATTATGTTATTATTTATTAGTGCGAATTTATTACTATTTATTAGTGCAAATTATATTATTATTTTATATTGCAAATTTTATTATAATTCACTAGGGCAAATTTTATTGTTATTTTCTTGCAAATGTTATGGTTATCAATTGCAAAAATATATCGGTAAAAATTTTCACGTCGATTTTCATGTTTTTTTCTGAGGGGCGTAATTGTGAAGAGTGGAATATCAGTCCCTGTGGCACCCCTGACATTATAGCCACCTGGGGCACTGTGGCACCCCTGACATTATAGCCACCTGGGGCACTGTGGCACCCCTGACATTATAGCCTGGGGCACTGTGGCACCCCTGACATTATAGCCTGGGGCACTGTGGCACCCCTGACATTATAGCCTCCTGGGGCACTGTGGCACCCCTGACATTATAGCCTGGGACACTGTGGCACCCCTGACATTATAGCCTCCTGGGGCACTGTGGCACCCCTGACATTATAGCCTCCTGGGACACTGTGGCACCCCTGACATTATAGCCTCCTGGGACACTGTGGCACCCCTGACATTATAGCCTGGGACACTGTGGCACCCCTGACATTATAGCCTCCTGGGACACTGTGGCACCCCTGACATTATAGCCTCCTGGGACACTGTGGCACCCCTGACATTATAGCCTCCTGGGACACTGTGGCACCCCTGACATTATAGCCTGGGACACTGTGGCACCCCTGACATTATAGCCTCCTGGGACACTGTGGCACCCCTGACATTATAGCCTCCTGGGACACTGTGGCACCCCTGACATTATAGCCTCCTGGGCACTGTGGCACCCCTGACATTATAGCCTCCTGGGACACTGTGGCACCCCTGACATTATACCCTCCTGGGACACTGTGGCACCCTGACATTATAGCCTCCTGGGGCACTGTGGCACCCCTGACATTATAGCCTGGGACACTGTGGCACCCCTGACATTATAGCCTCCTGGGACACTGTGGCACCCCTGACATTATAGCCTCCTGGACACTGTGGCACCCCTGACATTATAGCCTCCTGGGACACTGTGGCACCCCTGACATTATAGCCTCCTGGGACACTGTGGCACCCCTGACATTATAGCCTTGGGGCACTGTGGCACCCCTGACATTATAGCCTCCTGGGACACTGTGGCACCCCTGACATTATAGCCTGGGACACTGTGGCACCCCTGACATTATAGCCTCCTGGGGCACTGTGGCACCCCTGACATTATAGCCTCCTGGGACACTGTGGCACCCCTGACATTATAGCCTCCTGGGACACTGTGGCACCCCTGACATTATAACCTCCTGGGACACTGTGGCACCCCTGACATTATAGCCTCCTGGGCACTGTGGCACCCCTGACATTATAGCCTGGGACACTGTGGCACCCCTGACATTATAGCCTCCTGGGACACTGTGGCACCCCTGACATTATAGCCTCCTGGGACACTGTGGCACCCCTGACATTATAGCCTGGGACACTGTGGCACCCCTGACATTATAGCCTCCTGGGACACTGTGGCACCCCTGACATTATAGCCTCCTGGGGCACTGTGGCACCCCTGACATTATAGCCTCCTGGGACACTGTGGCACCCCTGACATTATAGCCTGGGGCACTGTGGCACCCCTGACATTATAGCCTCCTGGGACACTGTGGCACCCCTGACATTATAGCCTCCTGGGACACTGTGGCACCCCTGACATTATAGCCTCCTGGGACACTGTGGCACCCCTGACATTATAGCCTCCTGGACACTGTGGCACCCCTGACATTATACCCTCCTGGGACACTGTGGCACCCCTGACATTATACCCTCCTGGGACACTGTGGCACCCCTGACATTATACCTCCTGGGACACTGTGGCACCCCTGACATTATACCTCCTGGGACACTGTGGCACCCCTGACATTATAGCCTCCTGGGGCACTGTGGCACCCCTGACATTATAGCCTCCTGGGACACTGTGGCACCCCTGACATTATAGCCTTCTGGGGCACTGTGGCACCCCTGACATTATAGCCTCCTGGGACACTGTGGCACCCCTGACATTATAGCCTCCTGGGACACTGTGGCACCCCTGACATTATAACCTCCTGGGGCACTGTGGCACCCCTGACATTATAGCCTCCTGGGGCACTGTGGCACCCCTGACATTATAGCCTCCTGGGACACTGTGGCACCCCTGACATTATAGCCTCCTGGGACACTGTGGCACCCCTGACATTATAGCCTGGGGCACTGTGGCACCCCTGACATTATAGCCTCCTGGGACACTGTGGCACCCCTGACATTATAGCCTCCTGGGACACTGTGGCACCCCTGACATTATAGCCTGGGGCACTGTGGCACCCCTGACATTATAGCCTCCTGGGACACTGTGGCACCCCTGACATTATAACCTCCTGGGACACTGTGGCACCCCTGACATTATAGCCTGGGGCACTGTGGCACCCCTGACATTATAGCCTCCTGGGACACTGTGGCACCCCTGACATTATAACCTCCTGGGACACTGTGGCACCCCTGACATTATAGCCTGGGACACTGTGGCACCCCTGACATTATAGCCTCCTGGGGCACTGTGGCACCCCTGACATTATAGCCTCCTGGGACACTGTGGCACCCCTGACATTATAGCCTGGGACACTGTGGCACCCCTGACATTATAGCCTCCTGGGACACTGTGGCACCCCTGACATTATAGCCTGGGGCACTGTGGCACCCCTGACATTATAGCCTCCTGGGACACTGTGGCACCCCTGACATTATAGCCTCCTGGGACACTGTGGCACCCCTGACATTATACCCTCCTGGGACACTGTGGCACCCCTGACATTATAGCCTCCTGGGGCACTGTGGCACCCCTGACATTATAGCCTCCTGGGACACTGTGGCACCCCTGACATTATAGCCTTGGGGCACTGTGGCACCCCTGACATTATAGCCTCCTGGGACACTGGCACCCCTGACATTATAGCCTGGGACACTGTGGCACCCCTGACATTATAGCCTCCTGGGACACTGTGGTACCCCTGACATTATAGCCTCCTGGGACACTGTGGCACCCCTGACATTATACCCTCCTGGGACACTGTGGCACCCCTGACATTATAGCCTCCTGGGGCACTGTGGCACCCCTGACATTATAGCCTCCTGGGACACTGTGGCACCCCTGACATTATAGCCTCCTGGGACACTGTGGCACCCCTGACATTATAGCCTCCTGGGACACTGTGGCACCCCTGACATTATAGCCTCCTGGGACACTGTGGCACCCCTGACATTATAGCCTCCTGGGACACTGTGGCACCCCTGACATTATAGCCTCCTGGGACATTGTGGCACCCCTGACATTATAGCCTGGGACACTGTGGCACCCCTGACATTATAGCCTCCTGGGACACTGTGGCACCCCTGACATTATAACCTCCTGGGACACTGTGGCACCCCTGACATTATAGCCTTGGGGCACTGTGGCACCCCTGACATTATAGCCTCCTGGGACACTGTGGCACCCCTGACATTATAGCCTGGGACACTGTGGCACCCCTGACATTATAGCCTCCTGGGACACTGTGGCACCCCTGACATTATAGCCTCCTGGGACACTGTGGCACCCCTGACATTATAGCCTCCTGGGACACTGTGGCACCCCTGACATTATAGCCTGGGGCACTGTGGCACCCCTGACATTATAGCCTCCTGGGACACTGTGGCACCCCTGACATTATAGCCTGGGACACTGTGGCACCCCTGACATTATAGCCTCCTGGGACACTGTGGCACCCCTGACATTATAGCCTCCTGGGACACTGTGGCACCCCTGACATTATAGCCTCCTGGGACACTGTGGCACCCCTGACATTACAACCTCCTGGGACACTGTGGCACCCCTGACATTATAGCCTTGGGGCACTGTGGCACCCCTGACATTATAGCCTCCTGGGACACTGTGGCACCCCTGACATTATAGCCTCCTGGGACACTGTGGCACCCCTGACATTATAGCCTGGGACACTGTGGCACCCCTGACATTATAGCCTCCTGGGACACTGTGGCACCCCTGACATTATAGCCTCCTGGGGCACTGTGGCACCCCTGACATTATAGCCTCCTGTGGCACTGTGGCACCCCTGACATTATAGCCTACTGGGACACTGTGGCACTCCTGACATAGCCTCCTGGGACACTGTGGCACCCCTGACATTATAGCCTCCTGGGGCACTGTGGCACCCCTGACATTATAGCCTCCTGGGGCACTGTGGCACCCCTGACATTATAGCCTCCTGGGACACTGTGGCACCCCTGACATTATAGCCTGGGGCACTGTGGCACCCCTGACATTATACCCTCCTGGGACACTGTGGCACCCCTGACATTATAGCCTCCTGGGACACTGTGGCACCCCTGACATTATAGCCTCCTGGGACACTGTGGCACCCCTGACATTATACCCTCCTGGGACACTGTGGCACCCCTGACATTATACCCTCCTGGGACACTGTGGCACCCCTGACATTATACCCTCCTGGGACACTGTGGCACCCCTGACATTATACCCTCCTGGGACACTGTGGCACCCCTGACATTATACCCTCCTGGGACACTGTGGCACCCCTGACATTATACCCTCCTGGGACACTGTGGCACCCCTGACATTATACCCTCCAGGGCACTGTGGCACCCCTGACATTATAGCCTCCTGGGGCACTGTGGCACCCCTGACATTATACCCTCCTGGGACACTGTGGCACCCCTGACATTATACCCTCCTGGGACACTGTGGCACCCCTGACATTATACCCTCCTGGGACACTGTGGCACCCCTGACATTATACCCTCCAGGGGCACTGTGGCACCCCTGACATTATAGCCTCCTGGGGCACTGTGGCACCCCTGACATTATAGCCTTCTGGGGCACTGTGGCACCCCTGACATTATAGCCTCCTGGGACACTGTGGCACCCCTGACATTATAGCCTCCTGGGTCACTGTGGCACCCCTGACATTATAACCTCCTGGGGCACTGTGGCACCCCTGACATTATAGCCTCCTGGGGCACTGTGGCACCCCTGACATTATATCCTCCTGGGACACTGTGGCACCCCTGACATTATAGCCTCCTGGGGCACTGTGGCACCCCTGACATTATAGCCTCCTGGGGCACTGTGGCACCCCTGACATTATAGCCTCCTGGGACACTGTGGCACCCCTGACATTATAGCCTCCTGGGACACTGTGGCACCCCTGACATTATAGCCTCCTGGGTCACTGTGGCACCCCTGACATTATAGCCTGGGACACTGTGGCACCCCTGACATTATAGCCTCCTGGGCACTGTGGCACCCCTGACATTATAGCCTCCTGGGACACTGTGGCACCCCTGACATTATACCCTCCTGGGACACTGTGGCACCCCTGACATTATAGCCTCCTGGGGCACTGTGGCACCCCTGACATTATAGCCTGTGGCACTGTGGCACCCCTGACATTATAGCCTCCTGGGACACTGTGGCACCCCTGACATTATAGCCTCCTGGGACACTGTGGCACCCCTGACATTATAGCCTGGGGCACTGTGGCACCCCTGACATTATAGCCTCCTGGGTCACTGTGGCACCCCTGACATAGCCTCCTGGGACACTGTGGCACCCCTGACATTATAGCCTCCTGGGGCACTGTGGCACCCCTGACATTATAGCCTCCTGGGGCACTGTGGCACCCCTGACATTATAGCCTCCTGGGCACTGTGGCACCCCTGACATTATAGCCTCCTGGGACACTGTGGCACCCCTGACATTATAGCCTGGGGCACTGTGGCACCCCTGACATTATAGCCTCCTGGGCACTGTGGCACCCCTGACATTATAGCCTCCTGGGGCACTGTGGCACCCCTGACATTATAGCCTCCTGGGGCACTGTGGCACCCCTGACATTATAGCCTCCTGGGGCACTGTGGCACCCCTGACATTATAGCCTCCTGGGGCACTGTGGCACCCCTGACATTATAGCCTCCTGGGCACTGTGGCACCCCTGACATTATAGCCTCCTGGGACACTGTGGCACCCCTGACATTATAGCCTCCTGGGACACTGTGGCACCCCTGACATTATAGCCTCCTGGGACACTGTGGCACCCCTGACATTATAGCCTCCTGGGGCACTGTGGCACCCCTGACATTATAGCCTCCTGGGACACTGTGGCACCCCTGACATTATAGCCTGGGGCACTGTGGCACCCCTGACATTATAGCCTCCTGGGGCACTGTGGCACCCCTGACATTATAGCCTCCTGGGGCACTGTGGCACCCCTGACATTATAGCCTCCTGGGGCACTGTGGCACCCCTGACATTATAGCCTCCTGGGACACTGTGGCACCCCTGACATTATAGCCTCCTGGGCACTGTGGCACCCCTGACATTATAGCCTCCTGGGACACTGTGGCACCCCTGACATTATAGCCTCCTGGGACACTGTGGCACCCCTGACATTATAGCCTCCTGGGGCACTGTGGCACCCCTGACATTATAGCCTCCTGGGACACTGTGGCACCCCTGACATTATAGCCCCCTGGGACACTGTGGCACCCCTGACATTATAGCCTCCTGGGCACTGTGGCACCCCTGACATTATAGCCTCCTGGGACACTGTGGCACCCCTGACATTATAGCCTCCTGGGACACTGTGGCACCCCTGACATTATAGCCTCCTGGGGCACTGTGGCACCCCTGACATTATAGCCTGGGACACTGTGGCACCCCTGACATTATAGCCTGGGACACTGTGGCACCCCTGACATTATACCCTCCTGGGACACTGTGGCACCCCTGACATTATAGCCTCCTGGGACACTGTGGCACCCCTGACATTATAGCCTCCTGGGACACTGTGGCACCCCTGACATTATAGCCTCCTGGGACACTGTGGCACCCCTGACATTATAGCCTCCTGGGGCACTGTGGCACCCCTGACATTATAGCCTCCTGGGACACTGTGGCACCCCTGACATTATAGCCTCCTGGGGCACTGTGGCACCCCTGACATTATAGCCTGGGACACTGTGGCACCCCTGACATTATAGCCTCCTGGGACACTGTGGCACCCCTGACATTATAGCCTCCTGGGGCACTGTGGCACCCCTGACATTATAGCCTGGGACACTGTGGCACCCCTGACATTATAGCCTCCTGGGGCACTGTGGCACCCCTGACATTATAGCCTCCTGGGACACTGTGGCACCCCTGACATTATAGCCTCCTGGGCACTGTGGCACCCCTGACATTATAGCCTCCTGGGGCACTGTGGCACCCCTGACATTATAGCCTCCTGGGACACTGTGGCACCCCTGACATTATAGCCTCCTGGGACACTGTGGCACCCCTGACATTATAGCCTCCTGGGACACTGTGGCACCCCTGACATTATAGCCTCCTGGGACACTGTGGCACCCTGACATTATAGCCTGGGACACTGTGGCACCCCTGACATTATAGCCTCCTGGGACACTGTGGCACCCCTGACATTATAGCCTCCTGGGACACTGTGGCACCCCTGACATTATAGCCTGGCACTGTGGCACCCCTGACATTATAGCCTCCTGGGACACTGTGGCACCCCTGACATTATAGCCTCCTGGACACTGTGGCACCCCTGACATTATAGCCTCTGGGGCACTGTGGCACCCCTGACATTATAGCCTCCTGGGGCACTGTGGCACCCCTGACATTATAGCCCCTCCTGGGACACTGTGGCACCCCTGACATTATAGCCTCCTGGGACACTGTGGCACCCCTGACATTATAGCCTCCTGGGACACTGTGGCACCCCTGACATTATAGCCTCCTGGGGCACTGTGGCACCCCTGACATTATAGCCTCCTGGGACACTGTGGCACCCCTGACATTATAGCCTCCTGGGACACTGTGGCACCCCTGACATTATAGCCTGGGCACTGTGGCACCCCTGACATTATAGCCTGGGACACTGTGGCACCCCTGACATTATAGCCTCCTGGGACACTGTGGCACCCCTGACATTATAGCCTCCTGGGACACTGTGGCACCCCTGACATTATAGCCTCCTGGGACACTGTGGCACCCCTGACATTATAGCCTGGGACACTGTGGCACCCCTGACATTATAGCCTCCTGGGACACTGTGGCACCCCTGACATTATAGCCTCCTGGGACACTGTGGCACCCCTGACATTATAGCCTGGGACACTGTGGCACCCCTGACATTATAGCCTCCGGGGCACTGTGGCACCCCTGACATTATAGCCTGGACACTGTGGCACCCCTGACATTATAGCCTCCTGGGACACTGTGGCACCCCTGACATTATAGCCTTGGACACTGTGGCACCCTGACATTATAGCCTGGGACACTGTGGCACCCCTGACATTATAGCCTCCTGGGGCACTGTGGCACCCCTGACATTATAGCCTCCTGGGACACTGTGGCACCCCTGACATTATAGCCTCCTGGGACACTGTGGCACCCCTGACATTATAGCCTGGGGGCACTGTGGCACCCCTGACATTATAGCCTCCTGGGGCACTGTGGCACCCCTGACATTATAGCCTCCTGGGACACTGTGGCACCCCTGACATTATAGCCTCCTGGGACACTGTGGCACCCCTGACATTATAGCCTCCTGGGACACTGTGGCACCCCTGACATTATAGCCTGGGACACTGTGGCACCCCTGACATTATAGCCTCCTGGGACACTGTGGCACCCCTGACATTATAGCCTCCTGGCACTGTGGCACCCCTGACATTATAGCCTCCTGGGGCACTGTGGCACCCCTGACATTATAGCCTCCTGGCACTGTGTGCACCCTGACATTATAGCCTCCTGGGACACTGTGGCACCCCTGACATTATAGCCTGGGACACTGTGGCACCCCTGACATTATAGCCTCCTGGGACACTGTGGCACCCCTGACATTATAGCCTCCTGGGACACTGTGGCACCCCTGACATTATAGCCTCCTGGGCACTGTGGCACCCCTGACATTATAGCCTGGGCACTGTGGCACCCCTGACATTATAGCCTCCTGGGCACTGTGGCACCCCTGACATTATAGCCTCCTGGGCACTGTGGCACCCCTGACATTATAGCCTCCTGGGACACTGTGGCACCCCTGACATTATAGCCTCCTGGGACACTGTGGCACCCCTGACATTATAGCCTCCTGGGGCACTGTGGCACCCCTGACATTATAGCCTCCTGGACACTGTGGCACCCCTGACATTATAGCCTGGGGCACTGTGGCACCCCTGACATTATAGCCTCCTGGGACACTGTGGCACCCCTGACATTATAGCCTCCTGGGACACTGTGGCACCCCTGAC
>WNGS01162153.1:10318-15318 GCA_020271785.1 Procambarus virginalis
TATATATATATATATATATATATATATATATATATTCACACACGATTAACTCTACGGCACATAGTCATACATATTCATCTACTACTATTGCTCACCTGTTCAACACTCCTCTTCCTATTCTTGCCCTACATGTCCCACATACCCCCACATGCCGCTCCCCCCACTCCAACATGATTCTACCCAGTGTCAAGTGCCGCACGACCGGACGGCATGCACGCACACCCCCCAGGAACCCCTAGAACCCTTGAGGACTACACACCTGTGCATTACCTGAGCAGGGGGGGGGGGCCTAATGGGCTAACCGGCTCAGGTGGTGCACGCGTTCTAGTCCAAATTTACGCTACTGCCCTACACCTAAACCCCTCCCACACAGTGGGACTCCCAGCAGCTCCCTTACTCCCTCCTATGATCTGACCGCCTGACCTGAAGTGACATCTCCGCCCCTCCACCTCCCCAGTTTCCCAGGCAGCCCCTCCCCTACAAATACACACACACACACACATACACACACACACACACACACACACAAACACACATACACACACACACACACACACACATACACACACCACACACACACACACACACACACACACACCACACACACACAAACACACATACACACACACACACACACACACACATACACACACACACACACACACACACCACACACACACACACACACACACACACACACTCGTAGGGGGGGAAGTGCCTTACACACCCAGGGTCGGGGGGCCTCGTACCCTGGTGGGGGTCCTCGTAGCCTGGTGAATAGCGTGCAGGACTCGTAATTCTGTGGCGCGGGTTCAATTCCAGCACGAGGCAGAAACAAATGGGCAAAGTTCCTTTCACCCATAATGCCCCTGTTTCCTAGCAGTAAATAGGTACCTGGGAGTTAGTCAGCTATCACGGGCTTCTTCCTGGGGTGTGTACTCACCTAGTCGTTGTACTCACCTAGTTGTGTTTGCGGGGGTTGAGCTCTGGATCTTTGGTCCCACCTTTCAACCGTCAATCAACAGGTGTACAGATTCCTGAGCCTATTGGGCTCTATCATATCTACACTTGAAACTGTGTATGGAGTCAGCCTCCACCACATTACTTCCTAATGCATTCCATTTTTCAACCTCTCTGACACTAAAAAAGTTCGTTCTAATATCTCTGTGGCTCATTTGGGCACTCAGTTTCCACCTGTGTCCCCTAGTGCGTGTGCCCCTTGTGTTAAATAGCCTGTCTTTATCAACCCTGTCGATTCCCTTGAGAATCTTGAATGTGGTGATCATGTCCCCCTAACTCTTCTGTCTTCCAACGAAGTTAGGTTTAATTCCCGTAGTCTCTCCTCGTAGCTCATACTTCTCAGCTCGGGTACTAGTCTGGTGGCTAACCTTTGAACCTTTTCCAGTTTAGTCTTATGCTTGACTAGATATGGACTGCACGCTGGAGCCGCATACTCCAGGATTGGTCTGACATATGTGGTATATAATGTTCTGAAAGATTCCTTACACAAGTTTCTAAAGGCCGTTCTTATGTTTGTCAACCTGGCATATGCCACTGATGTTATCCTCTTGATATGAGCTTCAGGGGACAGGTCTAGCGTGATATCAACCCCCAGATCTTTCTCTCTCTCTCTCTGACTCTTGAAGTATTTCATCTCCCAAATGATACCTTGTATCTGGTCTCCTGCTTCCTACCCCTATCTTCATTACATTACATTTGGTTGGGTTAAACTCTAACAGCCATTTTCCGACCATTCCTGCAGCTTGTCCAGGTCTTCTTGAAGCCTCAAGCTGTCCTCCTCTGTCTTAATCCTTCTCATAATTTTGGAGTCGTCAGCAAACATTGAGAGGAATGAGTCTATACCCTCTGGGTATAGACTCATTTACGTATATCAGAAACAGGATAGGTCCAAGCACACAGCCCTGTGGGACTCCACTGGTGACTTCACACCATTCTGAGGTCTCACCCCTCACTGTAACTCTCTGCTTCCTATTGCTTAGGTGCTCCCTTATTCATTGGAGGGCCCTACCAGTTACTCCTGCCTGTTTCTCCAGCTTATGCATCAACCTTTTATGGGATACTGTGTCAAAGGCTTTCCGACAGTCCAAAAAAAATCCAGTCCGCCCATCCTTCTCTTTCTTGCTTAATCTTTGTCACCTGATCGTAGAATTCTATCAAGCCTGTAAGGCAAGATTTACCCTCCCTGAACCCATGTTGATGGGTTGTCACAAAGTCTCTTCTCTCCAGATGTGTTACTAGGTTTTTTCTCACAATCTTCTCCATCACCTTGCATGGTATACAAGTTAAGGACACTGGCCTGTAATTCAGTGCCTCTTGTCTGTCACCCATTTTGTATATTGGTACTACATTAGCAGTCTTCCATATTTCTGGTAGGTCTCCCGTTTCCAGTGACCTACTATACATTATGGAGAGTGGCAAGCAAAGTGCTCCTGCACACTCTTTCAACACCCATGGTGAGATTCCGTCTGGCCCAACAGCTTTTCTCACATCCAGCTCTAAAAGGTACTTATTGACCTTCTTGCTTCTTGACTTCTTGTAATTTCGAACTTATCCAAGGTCACCTGTTTTGCTGCCACCTCTCCCAGCGCCATGACATCTCCCTGTTCTATTGTAAAGACCTCCTGGAATCTTCTGTTGAGTTCTTCACACACCTCTTTGTCATTCTCTGTGTACCTGTCCTCGACCACCCAACGTTTCATCACCTGTTCCTTCACTGTTGTCTTCCTCCTGATGTGACTGTGTAGTAGCTTTGGTTCGGTCTTGGCTTTATTAGCTATATCATTTTCATACCTTTTCTCAGCTGCTCTTCTCACACTAACATACTCGTTCCTGGTTCTCTGGTATCTCTCTCTACTTTCTGGTGTTCTGTTATTACGGAAGTTCCCGGGGAGGGGCCGACACCAAATCCCACTCATACGCAGAGGGGGGAAAGGAAAGGAAAGAAACCCCACACCTTTAAACAATAACCCAGGCAAACACAAAATCGTATAGAAAATGTTCATTTATCTCTTCCCATAGGTGTATGAATGACTTGCATTGAGAATGGTGCAGGAGAGACTTTGAGAAACTTTTAACTACGAAAATCCAAACACATAAGTTTTATAATAAAGTGGTTTTTTCTACAACTATTTTGTGCCTAATGTAAACTGTTAAGGATTGGCGCCCCGTAAATCCTCCCCGGCCAGGATAGGATCCCATAACATAGCGCTCGCAGAACCACCAGGAGAGTGTCTTACCACTACATCAAGGAGACTCGTCGATAATCCTGTGTCTCCATGTGGGTCCCACTGGTTGTCTACCACTTATGGTTGTATTATGGAATGGAATGCAATAGTGTCTGATATGATATTATATAAACCTTGCACACTGTTGGAGACGTATGAGAGACACTTACCAGCACTTGCCCCCCCCACAATCACTCTAGGTGAATACACGGCAGGGCGTCCGGTAATCCTGTGTCTCCACATGGGTCCCCGCTGGTGCGACTGATGCTATCTCAAGAATTCGATTTCCACTAGCTATCTTCTCTAAAGTCACTACGATAATTCACCACGAGGTTGTGTCAATGTGTCTGCATTACACTGCCACTGTTTGATTTACACTGTTCCGATTCTCACTGCACAGTACACCCGCTCCCTTGACCCTTGTCCCCTTGGTATACGCGGACCGCTGACCCTGCACGTCTGCTCCCCTATCAAGGCTGCCCCAAGACGTGTGTTTGTGTGTGTGTGTTTATACTCACTATTGTACTCACCTAATTTGTGCTTGTGAGGGTTGAGCTCTGTCTCGTTGGCCCCGCCTCTCAACCATCAATCAAACAGGTGTACAGGTTCCTGAGCCTATTGGGCTCTATTATATTTACACTTGAAACTGGGTATGAGTCATGTGTGTGTGTGGTGTGTGTGTAGTGGGTGTGTGTGTGTGTGTGTGGTGTGTGTGTGTGTGGTCGTGTGTGTGTGGTGTGATGTGTGTGTGTGTGTGTTGTGGTGTGTGAGTGTGTGTTGTGGTGAGTGTGTGTGTTTGCAGCCCTTTCTCCTAAAATAAAAATATTTATAGATATTAATTAACACTGTGGTAAATCGTACAAATATGGTCGTAATGGACCAATAGAAAGTAAATTTGTATTATTCAAATCGGGTAAACTTGAAATTGTTTTTCTAGTTAATGGTGGCTAATGAAACCGTAACCTAACTTAACTATCATAGGTTTAATACACGCTAGTTGCGGACTAATTGATTATTTATTTGCTATCCTATGCCATAGAAATTATGTAAGTTTGATTCTTAGCTTTATTTTTTCCAGACTATATATCAATGAACAGTACCAAATTCTATTTTCTATTTATCTATCATGTCGGTATTAGTATGGTCGCCAACATAGTTACAAAGAGTACTGTCTAATCAAGAGGATGGGTTGGTATATGTGTGTGTTTTGAGTTCAGTATGTGTACTTTGCTGCTTAGCTAGCCTACATCTCTGATTAAACCATGGGGTTCTCATCTTCATTTCACGGTTTTCCTTTTGAGCTGGGACCAAACTTGTTTCCTGCGTCCTTGCATTTGTTCGTGATGTAGTCCATCATATTGTTGGGCCGTCCTTTTCCCTGAGCTCCGTTTCCCATGCTATGTTTGTTAGGAATTTCCTTATCTCCTCATAGTTTCCCTTTCGGTATGCTAACCTTTTGGTTTCGGTAACCCTGCCTCGAGTTCAATAACCCTTCTTCAAATCAGGTTCTCAAACCCAAGTACACTGTGGTCGCTCATATCCTACTGGGGCCCTTCAAACCAATTTCCGGTATGTGAGTGGGTGTGGTGGGGGGTTTGTGTGGGAAAGGATTAAGTTAGAGTCGTTCAGGGTGAAGAACCATGTCGAGTCTCGCTGGTTCGTCATATCCCTCTCATCCTTGTGGGTTCTCTGACATGCTGGGTTTAAAAAGTTTTCTAGTCACCACCTCCATAGTTGGGCTCTCCACGTATCCTC
>WNGS01162153.1:21782-49294 GCA_020271785.1 Procambarus virginalis
CGCAGCTCCCCCCTCCCGGGAGGGGAAGGGGCAGCCCCAGACCCTCCACACTGGCTACCCACACCTCAGTTCTTGAGGCTGATGCTATAGACGAAGGTCGTGTGCTCTGGCTCTTGTGTCACTACAGCACTGTGCTTCCGTGTGTGGTGTTTGTTTTTGTGGTACGAGAGCCAGGAGTTATCTTCATTGCTCGGGCTGCATGCGCGTAGGGCTGCTAGGTGCCTAGGGCACCTAGGGAAGCTAGGTGTCCTGTAAGTACTGCCCTTGGGGCCAACTTCCACAGGCTCCTCAGGGTCTGCCTCTGCTGGTCCGTTTTACCTTTTCGGCTTTTTGGCCGCCTGTTGGGCTCTTGGGTGTTCTGTTCTCCCTTGTTCCCTGCAGGTAAGAAGCAGTTTGCACAGGTAAGGGGCGTAGGTGCTGCACAGCTTTGTATTCCCGACATAGCGGCCGGCACTGTTCCTTGGGGTTCGTTATCCTCTTGCGGGTTTTGTTTTTCTTTTTCTTTTTTGCCTGGTGGGAGGTTCTGTCCTATTATTCCACTGGTAGTTACCCTTCCACGGTTTTCCTCGGTGGCGCCCCCCGCTAGGTCCCCGTGAGTGTACACGTCCCTGGGTACAGCTATAGAAGTTCGCTTGGTAGTTTTAGGCGGCAGTTAGCAGCGCCCTTCCTGGGACTACCTGAGTGCGAGTCCTCTTAAAGTAAATGCTCGGGAGCCTGGAATCCCTAGGGGGCGTGGTGGTCCGATGGATGTGACCCCGGAGTCCCCGCTTGCTTTGTGCGAGTTTGAGGGTTGCTTGGTCCCTTGTCTCGGGGTGACCCTCATTGTTTTTGCCTCTGCCACGTGGCGTGTTGGGTCGGTGATACTTTCGACCCTGAGTCCTGTGAGTGTTGCTGCTTGCTTTTGACTCAATTTACCCAATCCTCTGATGATTCTTTCGGGTACAGGCGGCGCGTGCGTTGCAAGCTCGGTTTCGTCTGTTGCAATGCGCTTGGTTGGTTGCTCACCCAGATGCCCCGGGGCTGCCCCGTTTTGCTTTTCGGGACCTGGACATGGGGTGGGGGTCGCTTCGATCCTGGTTCAGTCCGCACCTCCTCGTCCTTCCCCTTCTGTTCGTTCTGGTCCTGAAACATCTGAGGGTTTCTGAGTCGGAGCAGGGTTACTTGATCTTGAGACTCAGGCAGCTTCCGAGGTTTCCCTTCTGGCGGGGGGGGGGGGGCGGCAGAGGCTATCGAGACTTGTCTCTCAGCCGAAGCTTCTGGATCTGTCCAGTGGGCCCCCTTCCTTCCAGCTTCTACAGGTGCTCCGTCCTTGTCTTGTAGGTTGAGGCTTGGCGAGAGGACTCAGCCCCGGGTCCTGCGGTGAGGGACCTCGAAGCTGGGAGGGGCTAACTTGGGGGCCTTGGGCCCCACTGGACCCTGCCTGGGCTTTTCTTCCCTCTGAGCGGGGCTTATTGTTACAAGGTGTGGGTTTTCTTTCCCCCCCCCCCCTCTGCGTACGTGTTGAATTTGGTGTCAGCCCCTCCCCGGGTTCAGTTCCGTGTTCCCTGGTACGTCGGTTCCGTCTTTCCAGAGGTTTTTGGCTTATCGCATCCAACCTGGTGTGGTGCGAGCAGCCTTTACGGCTTACCTCCTGCGTGACTCGGATTATGCCTTGGAAATGGATCCGTCCGAGTTCAGGTTTGGGACTTCGTTCCCTTTCTGGCTCCGTTACGAGGTTCCGGAGTCTTCCTGGCTAGTGGACTGCCCCTTGTTTGCTCTGGATTCCTGGCATCCCTTCTGCCGTTCCCACACGCTGGAGTGGCGGGAAGCTTCCACGGTGCTTCAGGTTTTCCAGGGGGGCGAGCTTGAGTACCTGAATGAGTGTTTGTTTGTCCCTGCCCTCCCCTGCGATTTGGTCGTTGTTCAACTCCATGTGCAGGGTCCCACATTTTTGGCGGCGCTCATAGCAGAGGACTTGCGTACCCAGGGCCTTTTGGTTTCGGCCTTGCGGTTCTCTCCTGGAGTTGTCTTCGGATTGGATCGTGGAGGATGTGAGGATGCTTGGGTCCATCCTGGGGTCCAGCGCCTTGTCCTCGGCGGCGTGTTCGTCGGCTGCATTGTTGAGGCTTTCACGCCGATTTTGTGGGATGTGGTTTCCCTCTTTTATGCTTCCCATCTTGCGTGTCGGCAGGCTGTGCTGGGTTCCTCCGTGGAATCTGCTTGGGCTCTGGCTCTTAGGCGGTCTTTGCCTTTTTGTCCTCTTCTGTTTGAGGAGTCGGCCATGGCGCAGTTTATTCAGGCTGCGTTGTATGCCTGTCGTCCGATGTTGGACTTGTTGGTTTTCTGGGGTTCCGGGGTGGGTCTTCCTGGAAGGGTCATGCCAGCTCAGGGTTCATCTGGTCATGGTAGGCCACTAGTGTCAGGTTCGGTTCGGCTCCTGCTTTGGACCTGTCCTCGTCTCTGGTCGGCACGGTGTTCGCTCTGTGCGGGGTTCTGGGTCTCGTAAGGGGCACCGTCCCTTTCGCGGTTTGCCCCATTGAGGGGTGATGGGGGGGGGGGGGGTGGCTTGCGCTGTTCGCCCACGCCTGGTGCCATGATTCATGGCCGTTTCAGGTCGTGTCTGTCGGCCTGCGGAGGCGTTGGTGGCCCCCCCCCCCTTGGGAGGGTCGGGCTAGCAGGGCAGTTTCTTCCCCTGCGCTCTGTCAGGTCATCTTGGAGTGGTTTCGCTTGGGCATCGTCGAAATGATGTCGACCCTCAGATGGGTTTCCTGTCTATTTTCGGTCTCGAAACGGAACTGCTCGGACTTGTGGTTCATTCTGGACTTGTCCTGTCTGAACCCCTGGGTTCATTGCCCCTCCTTTTGGATGACTACGCTATCTCAGGTTCGGCTCCTCTTGGTGCCGGGCACTTGGATGGTGTCCCTGGACCTCCGGGACGCTTATTGGCATGTCCAGATTCATCCACGGTTCAGGGACTGGCTCGTTTTGTTATGGGGCGTCTGAGTTACCGCTTTCGTTGTCTCCTTTGGGTTGAACCTGACACCTTGCGTGTTCACGCGCCTTATGCGGGTCGTGGTAGCCCGTTTATGTCTCTAGGTGTTCAGGTGTTGGCCTACCTCGATGACTGGCTGCTTTGGGCTGCCAGCCGGTCGGCTTGCTTGCTAGCCAGGGATTTGGTTCTTTCCCAGCTCGCTGGGTTCGGGTTCTTGGTGAACTGGAGGAAGTCCCATCTGGTCTCCTCTCAGGTTCGGACTTGGCTGGGTCTCGTTTGGAACTCTCAGACCGCCTCCTTGTCTCTCCCTCCAGAGTCTCTCCTGCGGCTGCGGTCCCGCCTTCGTCTGTTTCTGGTGGGCCCTCGGGTTACCGGCGGTTGCTCAAGGGGCTGTGCGGAATCCTGAACTTCGCGATGGTAGTCTACTAGCCGGGTCAGTTTTGGCTTCGTCGGCTGTTCTGGTTCCTTCGGGGTCCCCCTTCCATCTCTCTCGCGATCGCTAGGTTCAACCCCCGGGGGCCTTGCGTCGGCTACTGCGTCGCCGGCTTCCTCTTCGGGTTTTTCAGGGTTCAGTGCTATGGCGCCTACCAGAGCCCTCGCTCGATGTGTACACGGATGCGTCGTCTCTCGGCTGGGGCTTTGTGACCAGTGCTCCCCAGGCCGGCCAGGGACGTTGGGATCTGTCCTCCCGTTTAGCTCACAGCACGGTGCGGGAGTTCGCGGCAGTGTGGTTTGCTCTTCGGAGCATTAGGGTCACCCGCAGATCGACGATTCGGCTCCATTCGGACTGCTCTCCGGTGGTTCATTGCCTTAACTGTGGGGGTTCGATGCAGTCCTTGTCTCTTTGGGGTTAGTCGCTTCGGGTGACTCGTCTGCTGAGTTCTCGGGGTTTGGCTCTTCCTGGCGGTTCACATGTGGGGAGTGTCCAACGTCTTAGTCCAACGTCTTGGCTGTTACTCTAAGTCCTGACTTACTTGGAGACTTACCAGGGGAGAGTTGTCCTACTGGCTCCTCGGTGGCCGGCGCAGCCTTGGTTTCAGGCGTTGCTTGCTTGGTGTCTGAACCCAAGGGTTTTCCTGCAGCTCCGCCTCTTTCAGCAGATCGGGCCGGTACTTCACATGGCTCTTTCAATCTTCTCCTCCAGTCTTCGCGTATGGGTTTTTTGACTCGAGTCTATCATCATCTCTATGGTGATCAGGTGGCCTCTTTGTTGGTGTCCCTCCTGAGGGCTTCTTCTCAGCAGCAATATGAAGTTTCCTGGCGGTCCTTCTGTTTCTTTTTGCGTCTTCATTGTGTTAATTTGTTGTCTGTTAGGGTGGTATTGTCCTTTCTCTCTTGGTTGTTTCAGGACCGTCGTTTTATGCCTAACACTGTCGCCTCGTATCATGTGGCGTTAGCGGAGCCGCTTCAGCTTGCCTTCGGTATCGATGTTACGTTTGTGCCATTTCGCAAACTGTCTCATGTCTTGTTCCACCTCCGGCCTACTCATGTGCTGCCTGAGCCGTCCTGGTCTTTGCTAGCATGGATACAGTGCTACAAAACCCGATACGCCCACGAATCATGGGACCAGGCGTGGGCGAACAGCGCAAGCCGCCCCCGCATTGCCCCATTAATGGGGCAAACCGCGAAAGGGCTGGCGCCCCTTACAAGACCCAGAACCCCGCAAAGAGCGAACACCGCGCCGACCAGATGAGGGCGGGTCCAAAGCAGGAGCCGAACCCGAACCTGACACTAGTGGCCTACCACGACGAGATGAACCGCAAGCCATGGCATGACCCTTCTGGAAAGACCCACCCCGGGACCCCCGGAAAACCAACAAGTCCGACATCGGATGACAAGCCGACAATGCAGCCTGAATAAACTGCGCCACGGCTGACTCCTCAAACAGAAGAGGACAAAAAGGCGAAGACCGCCTAAAAGCCAGAGCCCAAGCAGATTCCACAGAGAAACCCAGCACAGCCTGCCGACACGCAAGACGGGAAGCATAAAGAGGGAAACCACATCCCGCAAAATCGGCGCAAAAGCCTCAACAAGGCAGCCGACGAACGCGCCACTGAGGACAAGGCGCTGGACGCTGGGATGGACTCAAGCGTCTTCACATCCTCCACGAGCCAATCCGAAGACAACTCAAGGAGGGAAAGGAACCGCAAGGCCGAAACCAAAATGCCCCGGGTGCACAAGTCCTCTGCTATGAGCGCCGCCAAAAGGGTGGGAACCTGCACATGGAGCTGAACAACGCCCACATCGCGGGGATGGGCAGGGGCAAACAAGCACTCATTCAGGTACTCAAGCTTGCCCCCCAGGAAAACCTGAAGCACCGTGGAAGCTTCCCGCCACTCCAGCATGCGGGAGCGACAGAAGGGATGCCAGGAATCTGGAGCAAACAAAGGGCAGTCCGCTAGCCAGGAAGACTCTGGAACCTTGTAACGGAGCCAGAAAAGGAATGAAGTCCCAAACCTGAACTCATACGGATCCATTTCCGAGGCATAATCCGAGTCACGGCGGAGGTAGGCCACTTGCACCACACCAGGTTAGATGCGATAAGCCGAAATCCTCTGGAAAGACGGAACCAACATACCCAGAGGAACACGGAACCGAACCCGGGGAGGGGCCGACACCAAATCCAACTCATACGCAGAGGGGGGAAAAGAAAACCCCACACCTTGTAACAATAACCCAGCAAACACAAATCGTATAGAAAAGGTTCATCTATCTCTTCCCATAGGTGTAGGAATGACTTGCATTGAGAATGGTGCAGGAGAGACTTTGAGAAACTTTTAATACAAAAATCCAAACACATAGCTTTTATAATAAATTGTTTTTCTACAACTATTTTGTTCCATATATGTAAAATTTATGGTGTTTTTTGTAAAATTCATTAATAAATTGTGAATGATATTTAATGGCTGAATGAAACCTTCAAAATACATTTAGTTATTCTATGATCAGAAAAAGTAGTTTTCAAAGTTTTCTAAAAATCGTTTTTTTTAACACAATTTGACTCCTTATGCATTTCACTAAACACTAATATCATGTTTAAATATAAAATTTATGTATTATTTCCTAAATAATTTATGTAAATTGTAAATGTTGCTCAATAGCGGTGTGAAAGATTCTGAAACTTTTTGTTGTCTTACATTCTCAATATTTTACATGTTTACATTCTCTGAAGTATAGTAGTCAAGGCTGTGTCCATCACTCTCACCACAGATTCTTACACTCCTCTGCATGTTCAACTATAATTGTTTTCATTCTGAATCTCCATGGACATTTGTATCCAAAATGAAACCAATGTGGTTTCCTTCAGTGCCTTCTGCAGCCAGCACTCATTCATTTACAGATTCCAAAATGGTAGGGGATTCACAGAAATTTGGCTATTCATACTGTTATCTATTAAGAATGCATTTCCATATTATAAGACAAATACATTAGTTTATGATAAATTCGTTTTCTGTGATATAACATTGGTATGCTGTTTTTTCTTTAAACCCTATACTGAACTAAATCTCGAGAGTATTTATTGTTTATTTTTTTTTTTTTTTTTGAGATATATACAAGAGTTGTTACATTCTTGTACAGCCACTAGTACGCGTAGCGTTTCGGGCAGGTCCCTGGAATACGATCCCCGCCGCGAAGAATCGTTTTTTTCATCCAAGTACACATTTTACTGTTGCGTTAAACAGAGGCTACAGTTAAGGAATTGCGCCCAGTAAATCCTCCCCGGCCAGGATACGAACCCATGACATAGCGCTCGCGGAACGCCAGGCGAGTGTCTTACCACTACACCACGGAGACTGTATAAAAGAATTATTATTATTAAGAAGTTAAGAAGAAGATGTTATTAAGAAGATGTTATTAAGAAGCGCCAAGACTGACCACCAATTAAGTGCTCACATCAATTATAACTCTATAAGAAATAACACACAAGCCATGCCCAACTCTCGATCAACATTGACGCTGCACACACACTCAGGCACCTCGACTCAAAATTGCCACTCATCAGTCATATGGAGGAGTAAACTTTGACAAACTTCACCTATCATATATAAGAAGCATCACCATTGAATGCCAAGTGCTCATATCAAGTCTAACTCTACGAAACAACCCGCAATCGTTGTTAATAACCAGGTCAACACGGACTCTGGACATGATACGTCTCCCAACATCATCACTCGTGCTGTCATCAAGATGGAAATGTTAATTAGGACTTCTCCTATTGCTTGTATATACACAGCAATGTGTTGTTACCCTGCTGTTTCCCGGCCAACAGCCCCGCTTCTGTGCCAGGTAAGTCCGCTACGCGCTCACTGTAGCTACTTGGAACTTGTTTTTCCGAGTAGCTAAATTTTAAACAACAACAGAAGCTGCTACCCTATTTTATATGAAAGATTACACACTGTAGATCAAAAGCTAGCTATAAGCTCATCTAATATTCCCATCTCACAGGATGGTTAGTCAAACATTGAATCAGGGTAGAAAACCCAAGCCTCAGTACAAAAACAAATCAAGTTTGACTAAAAATCAGGAGAGAACATAAGTGCAAGGCTGATCTATTAGCCTCCACTAGCACAATCTGGTACAGCGCAAGAATATCTTCCAATTTTCCTGAGTGTATGAAGTGATTTCAGAGCTCAAAGCTACCTCATACCACTTGGTCTGAAGTCACTTATAACAGGGCAATTACAGATATAGTGTTGGAGAGTATGTCCAAGCTCTTGTTTACATAGTTTATAATTGCAATGTTCACCATTGGGGGATTCATTACGTGCAGCCACCTGACATATATATCGATATCCCAGTACCTAATTTCTAGTGCAGTGGATTCTAGTGCAACCTAATCCCCTAATATATGAACCTAAGCCATACAGTCTGTACCGTAGATTTATTAAGTTGGATTAGGGCATGGCTATACCAAAGGAAACAGAGAGTTAGTATAAATGGAGTGAAGTCAGAGTGGGAAAATGTTGTAAGTTGAGTGCCCCAAGGCTCTGTGCTGGGAACTCTGTTGTTTATAATATATATAAATGATTTAGATTCAGGTTTGAGTAACAACATTTGCAAATTTGCCGATGATACAAAAATCGGTAGGGAAATAACACAGGAGAAAACTCACTATCACTTAAGTCGATCTAAATAGGGTTTTGAAATGGACAAAAGATTGGCAGATGCAGTTCAATGCTGATAAATGTAAAGTTTTGAGGTTTGGTAATGATAATAGAGTTACAAGATACGAGCTAGATGGTGTTGAGATTACGAAATCGGATTGCGAAAGGGATCTGGGAGTGTGATTAGTACTAATTTAAAACCAAAGGATCAATGCATGAATGTTCATAACAAGGCAAATAGGACACTAGGATTTATTAATCAAAGTGTTAGTAACAAGACACCTGGTGTTGTTTTTCAGCTATTTCTTGCTCTGGTTAGACCCCATCTAGATTATGCAGTTCAGTTTTGGTCGCCTTGCCATAGAATGGATATAAATTCATTTAAAAGTGTCCAACATAGGATGTCAAAGTTAAATCCCCAAATTAGCAATCTTTCATATAAAGAAAGATTAACAAAGTGAAAATTGCATTCACTGGAAAGGCGAAGAGTTAGGGGTGACACGACAGAGGTTTACAAGTTGATGAACGAGACATAACAAAGGGGAAATTCTTAGGGCTATTAAAAGTATCAACACAAGACAGAACACAAAATAATGGGTATAAATTAGATAAATTAAGATTTAGGAAAGACTTGGGTAAATACTGGTTTGGTAACAGGGTTGATGATTAGGGCCCCTGACTAACAGGGCTGCAATTACTGCGTAACGTGGTGGAGGTGAGGACCCTCGATTGTTTCAAGCGTTGGTTGGACATGTATATGAGTGGGATTGTGTTGTTATAAATAGGAATTGCCTCGTATGGGCCAATAGGCCTTCTGCAGTTACCTTTGTTCTTATGTTAGACTGGTCAACCTGTCCTCGTCCCCACCCACATATACTTGTTCGGCTGAAGGCATAGAGTTGGGTTCTTCTTTAGTAAATACAGAGATAAAAGATTTATTAAAAATACTACTCATCTCTTCCTCATTATCCAATATATGACCTGTCTCGGTTTTTAATGGACCTATCCTTTCCCTAACCTTTGTTCGATATAACTCAAAAAAAAAACTTAGGATTTGCTTAACCTGCTATACGAACTTCATAGTTCTTTTTCTTCAACTTCATAGTGGTGGAGGAACTATTTTTCGAACTTCATAGTGGTGGGGGTGGGCTGCCTCGATTGTTTCAAGCGCGGGTTAGACATGTATATTAGTAGGATTGGGTGGTTATAGATAGGAACTGCCTTGTATGGGCCAATAGGCCTTCTGCAGTTACATTTGTTGTTATGTTTTTGCCCTCCTTTTTGCACCCCACACCCATTTTATGGGTGGTAGTGTAAATGGTTACAGAGGCACATATATGGGCTTAGGGACTGAACCCCATAAAACATTTAGATAAGCAAGTTACAATCTTGATGATATAGTTACAAAATTCAGTATAAGTCGTCATATTATCAATGGGTTCGAGATCAACCACAATTTCAGTTTCTATGCAGGCGATGAGTCACAATAACGTGGCTAAAGTATGTTGACCAGACCACACACTAGAAGGTGAAGGGACAACGACGTTTCGGTCCGTCCGGGACCATTCTCAAGTCGACAATCGTCTTGAGAATGGTCCAGGACATACCGAAACGTCGTCGTCCCTTCGCCTTCTAGTTTGTGGTCTGGTCAACATACAGTTTCTAAATTAAGCAATAGGCAGAAAAAGATTGTAGAATATGTAGTTTAGTAGTTTACCACATCACATTGTTTGGATGTGTGATAATTGTATGATAGACAGTATGTTAAATGTGCTTTTTGTACTGTGATTTGTGTATTTGTACCCTATAATATATAGTATAAATATATACTATACTATACTATATACTATAGTATACAAATACAAACAAATACAACAAATACAAATATTTATTCAGGTAAAGTACATACATACAAGGTAAGATACAAAAGTTGATGGATTTATAGATATAGCTAGAACATACAATGCCTAAAGCCACTATTACGCAAAGAGTTTCGGGCAGGAAAAACACTAAGACTAAAACTTAATACTAATTGAGATTAAAGTACAAATTGTGTTGAGAAAAAAAAAGAAAAAAATTGAAAAAAGGGGGGGAGGGAACATGGCAGAAAAAAAAGCAAAAATACAATATGGTCAACAAAACAGCATTGTTTAAAATAGAAGACATGGGTTGACATTTTGGGGGTGAGGTAGGTTACATTGAGTTAATTAGGT
The DNA here is from genome assembly GCA_020271785.1 of Procambarus virginalis. Lineage (NCBI taxonomy): Eukaryota > Metazoa > Arthropoda > Malacostraca > Decapoda > Cambaridae > Procambarus > Procambarus virginalis. Next base: position 32,072 of record WNGS01162153.1, read on the forward strand.
AGTACTTAGCTTTTATCTTAAGTTGGTTGGGAGAGGTACAGTCTTTAACATAATTGGGAAGGTCATTCCACATTCGAGGTCCCTTGATTTGTAAAGCATTTCTAGTTTGACTAAGTCGTACCCTTGGAATATCAAATAGGTATTTGTTTCTGGTATGGTGGTCATGGGATCTGATACAACCTTCTAGGAAGCTTTTAAGGTTAGGATTGACATTGCAGTTCAGCGTTTTATTTATATAAAATACACATGAAAGGATGTGCAGGGACTCAGGCATAGAATGTCACACATGCAAATCAAGTGCAATATCTTTCATAGATAACTGGGAACACTTTTATAGAAGAAATGACAAGTATGCTCGGGATGGGGTGCATCTATCGAGGGCTGGGGTTGTTGTTGTTGCCAACACGTTGGAACCAGTGGTTAGAGGCGTTTATTTGGGTTTGGATTAAAACTTTTAGTAGATAGTAGTATGGGATTCCATATGGAGAAAAGAGGTAATAAAAGTATGTGTTTGTAGGGAAAACAGATTGGCAAAATGATCAGGGACAGTGACGGACCTCAATTTGAGGTCCGTCTACACTTAGGGTATAATACTCTAACACTATAAGCCTAAGAAATAAAATAAACAATTTAAATGCTCTTTTCTGCACAGAAAAAAAATAATATTATTGAAATTACCGAAACGTGGATGAATGTAGAAAATAGAGAACTGTTACCTGAATATCAAATAAATGGTTTTAAACTATTTCACACAGATATATATATATATATATATATTAGACGAGGAGGGTGGTAGCCATATATGTTAGGGAAAATTGTAATGTAGTCTCAAAGACGGAATCAAAACTGAGCCCCACACAGAAACTATTTGGATAGAATTAAACGAAAAAGCAATAATCATATAAAAGGAGTTATATACAGACCACCAAACTTAGACAGGAAGGAAACAAAGCACCTATGGGATGAAATATCTAGAGCATCTAGGACTAACAATATTTGTGTCATGGGTGACTTTAATTTTAGTGGAATAAATTGGTTTAACAGAACAGGGAATAATTTTAGATTTAGTGTTAACTACCAGGGGAAACACAAATAAATGACATCGAAATAGGGAGTGAGCTAAGGAACAGAGATAACAAAGAAATCAGATTTAGCATAGAATGCAATACATCTGTAGGAGAAAATTCTGTTAAAGTGCCAGAATTTCGAAAAACTGATTTTAATTGCCTAAGAATTTTTTTGGGTCAAATAGATAAGAATGTCTTGGGCATGGGAGGTGGGCCGATCTTGGAACGCGACGTGAACCCAGCGATAGGTGACATAAAAAGGGGATTTCGATGTTGATTCAAAATATAACTTATTTAAAAATATTCTAAGCAAAGCACAGGAACGTAGTATTCCATACAAATTGAATAGATCGAATACTAATGACCTAAAATAGATAACAAAGGGTCTGAAGAACCTTATAGGAAGAAAGAGATCTTGGTAAAAAGGATTAGGAATCGGGAAGTCAGTTTAGAACAGGAATTCGTACAACTGGTTAAAATGTTAAAAAAAGAGATAAGGAGGGCAAAAAGAACTATGAAGTTCGCGTAGCAGGGCAAGCAAAGCAAATCCTGAAGGTTTTTTTCAGTTATATCAAACTAAGATTAGGGAAAGGATAAGTCCATTAAAAACTGAGTAATGAGTAATTAAAAACGAATAATGACAGGAAATGAGTAGTATTTTTTAATAAATATTTTATATCTGTATTTACTAAAAAAGGACTTAACATTATGCCTTCAGCCGAGCAAGTCTACGTGGGTGGGGAAGAGGTGAGGAGTTATTTTGATGTTATCTTGATATGATTTGGGGCTTTGCGTCCACACGGCCTGGTCCTCGACCAGGCCTCCTTTTGTTACATACCCCCAGGAAGCAGCCCGTAGCAGCTCTCTAGCTCCCAGGTACCTATTTACTGTTAGGTAACAGTGACATCAGAGTGAAAACAAATTGCAAATTTTTCTCCGCCTCCACTGGGGATTGAACCCGGAACCTCAGGACTACGAATCCGAAGTACTGTTCACTCAGCTATCAGGCGCCGGTTGACTAGGTTGACTAGGTTGACTAGTTTAGCAGTTACCAGGGAGGAAGGTATTGAAAAAATGCTGAAACGCAAGTCAACAATCCCCAGCGCCGGACGAAGTGTTTGCCAGGGTGCTTAAAGAACACTGGCAATCTTGGAATTCGTGACATAATGTTGCTATTATTGTGAATGTTGCTATTATATGTAACAGATGGCACTGTTTTTCAAAACGCATGTTTTTACCCGTCACAAGGGTGGCATCTATATAGTAGGTATATAAAAGATGCGCCTATTCGAATGCAACGTTGTATATAAATTTCAATGCAATCGGTGAGAACTTTTGGATATTACAGCAGGGTTGCTCTTACATCCAACAGATGGTGCTGTTTTTCAAAAAAAAGCATGTTTCTTCCTGTCACAGGGGAGGCATGTATATAGTAGATATATAAAAATACGCGCCTATTCGAATGCAACGTTGTGTCAAAAATTCAAAGCAATCGGTAAAGAGGTACGAAGATTCCCTCACAAACAAACCATGAAAACACAGTTTTTCAGAAAAAGCATTTTTTTACCGTAACAGATGTGACATCTATATAGTATGTATATAAAAATCTGCTCAGATGNTTTGTGATCTCTGTTCCTTAGCTCACTCCCTATTTCGATGTCATTTATTTGTGTTTCCCCTGTTAGTTAACACTAAATCTAAAATTATTCCTGTTCTGTTAAACCAATTTATTCCACTAAAATTAAAGTCACCCATGACACAAATATTGTTAGTCCTAGATGATCTAGATATTTCATCCCATAGGTGCTTTGTTTCCTTCCTGTCTAAGTTTGGTGGTCTGTATATAACTCATTTTATATGATTATTTGTTTTTTCGTTTAATTCTATCCAAATAGTTTCTGTGTGGGGCTCAGTTTTGATTCCGTCTTTGAGACTACATTTCAATTTTTCCCTAACATATATGGCCACCCCCCCTCCTCGTCTAATATATATATATATATATATATATATATATATATATATATATATATATATATATATATATATATCTGTGTGAAATAGTTTAAAACCATTTATTTGATATTCAGCTAACAGTTCTCTATTTTCTACATTCATCCACGTTTCGGTAATTTCAATAATATTTATTTTTTTTCTGTGCAGACAAGAGCATTTAAATCGTTTATTTTATTTCTTAGGCTTATAGTGTTAGAGTAATATACCCTAAGTGTAGACGGACCTCAAATTGAGGTCCATCACTGTCCCTGATCATTTTGCCAATCTGTTTTCCCCACAAACACATACTTTATTACCTCTTTTCTCCATATGAAATCCCATACTACTATGTACTAAAAGTTTAAACCCAAACCCAAATAAACGCCTCCAACCACTGATTCCAACGTGTTGGCAACAACAACAACCCCAGCCCTCGATAGATGCACCCCATCCCGAGCATACTTGTCATATCTTCTATAAAAGTGTTCCCAGTTATCTATGAAAGATATTGCATTTGATTTGCAATATCTTTCCAGCCGGCAATTGACACCATGAGCCCTCGACAACCATTCATTTCCAACTCCCTTTCTTGGAAGAATGCCACATATGATCGGCATTCCGCCCTTGCTTCTAACTAATTCTATGGCTGTCTTAAACCTCTGTAGCAGTGCTTCACTCCTAACTCGACCAACAACATTTCCACCTGCACTAATACAAATAATGTGTTTGTTCCCATTTCCACCCATAATATCATTCATGTTATTAATAATATCGCCAATTCCAGTTCCTGGATAACGAACCCTTAACCTGTTCCCTTGTCTCTGACACAAAAGTTATATCCAAATACCTCACCTGGGAATCTCCCACAACCAAAATTCGCTTAGGTACTTCATTTAGTTTCTGAGCACCTTGAGGGACCTGCCTTCGTTGCTTATCATTGATTTCCCTTTCGAACGAACTGCAGGCTCACCACAGCACTCGTCCTCCAACACGGCAAATGAGTTAGAAGTTTTATTATGTTAGTTAGAAGTTAGAAGCAATTTATTGTGCTATTCCCTCACTTGCTTCTCATGCAAAGGCCATCTGCAGTTTATTTAATAGTGGTAGTTGATGATTTTGGTTTAATCTGGGTTGGAAGTAAATTAGGAGATCCTGCATGGCTACATCCAAAGGCTTTCTGCAATTTCATTTTAATGTTCAATATGCGATGTTAGCTAGAAATAATCTGTAAGAATGGGGAAAAATATGAAAATGGGTTTAAATATACAATCACAGAAAACGAACTTATTGTAGGAAGCTGAAGGATGATGTCATTGCACATTAGGGATGACGGAAGGAATCCCTTTAATCCCCTTAAGCAAAATTATATATGATGGAAGGGAGCTTTCGGTCCAAGACGGACCGAAACATCATATGATAAATGATACGAAAAATTAAAACACCCCTCCGGGCTACGGGGATCCGTCCCCCAAAACTGAAAAGGGATCCCCATAGTCATATGCCTACTAGGATCCCCACAGAAACTGAAAAGGGATTTCCGTAGTCATAACTTCCACAAGCAGACAAGGAGTCACAATAACGTGGCTGAAAACTGATGACCAAACCACACACTAGAAAGTGAAGGGACGACGACATCTCGGTCCATCCTGGACCATTATCAAATCAAAAAATCAACTTGAGAATGATCCAAGACGGACCGAAACATCGTTATCCCTTCACTTTCAAGTGTGTGGTTTGGTCAACAATTTCCACAACTCCAAACTACCGAGGATGTACTGTTCAAGTACAACGCGTCGCCTTGCACATTATACTGCAATCTGGCGACCAAGTCTCACGCGGGCCATAAACTGCGAGCGACCACAAAGGCGTATTAGCTATTGGTACTGGTAATGGCTCCAAAGAGCCTCCACTTACGGGCTATTCATGTCCGTGCCACCTTTTGGGTGGCATAACCTTGTGTTGTTACGCTACACACTTGATGAATGACCACGTCATCACACTACCAAACTAGATGTAACTAGATGACTTCTAGTTACAACGCTACACACCTGATGAGTGACAGTTTCAATTCTGCACACCTAATGAAGGGCCGTTTCACACTACACACCTGATGAAAGCCAGTTACAACACTACACACCTGATGAATGCCAGTTACAACACTACTCACCTGATGAATGCCAGTTACAACACTACTCACATATTGTATGCCAGTTACAACAATACTCACATGATGAATGCCAGTTACAACACTACATACCTGATGCCTGCCAATTACTACACTACACACCCGATGAATACCAGACACACACCATACACCTGATGACTGCCAGTTACAACCTACGCACCTTATGAAGGCCAGTGCCAACACCTCACACCTAATAAATACTTGCAACAACAATGCACACTAGATGACTACCAGTTACAACACTACACCTGAAGAATACCAGTATACAACACTACTCACTTGATAAATGAGAGTTACAACACAACTCACCAGATGAATGCATTACAACGCTACACACCTGATGAATACTATTAACAACACTACACACCTGATGAATTCTATTAACAGCATGACACACCTGATGAATACTATTAACAACACTACACACCTGATAAATGCCAGTTACAACACTATACACCTCATGAATCGCAGTTATATCACTACACACCTGATGAGTATTAGTATCACACAGCAAACTTGATCATTGCCAGTTACATCATGCACACCTGATGAATGCCAGTTACAACATTACACACCTGATGAATGCAGTTACAACAGAACACACCTGACAAATACTAGTTACAACACTACACATCTGACGAATGTCACTTACAACACTACATACCCAATGAATACTAATAACCATACAACACACTTGATGAATATTAGTTACAACACAACACACCTGACAAATGCTAGTTACAACACAGCACACCTGAAGAATGCTAGTTAGAACACTACACACCTGACAAATGTAGTCCATGCTGTGGAATGGATGTAGATTTGCTTGGAAGTGTACAGCGAGGGATGAAAAAGTTTATTCCCGAAATTAGGGGCCTATCATATGAGGAGAGATTAGCCGAGCTTGAGCATTCACTGAAAAGGAGAAGAGTTAGGGGTGACATGTTAGTGGTTTACAAGTGGATGAATGGACATAACGAAGGGGATATTATTAGGGGTACTAAAAGTATCAACACAAGACTGAACACAAAACAATGGGGTATAAACTGGGTTAGTTTAGATTTAGGAAAGACTTGGGTAAATACTGGTTCGGTAACAGGGTTGTTGATTTGTGGAACCAATTACCTCGTAACGTGGTGGAGGTGGGGTCCCTCGATTATTTCAAACGTGGGTTGGACATGTATATGAGTGGGATTAGGTGGTTATAAATAGGAGCTGCCTCGTATGGGCCAATAGGCTTTTTGCAGTTACCTTTATTCTTATGTTGACCAGACTATACACTAGAAGGTGAAGGGACGATGGCGTTTTGGTCCGTCATGGACCATTCTCAAGATATCACTCCAGACCTGTCCCCTGAAGCTCATATCAAGAGGATAACATCAGCGGCATATGCCAGGTTGGTTAACATAAGAACGGCCTTTAGAAACCTATGTAAGGAATCTTTCAAAACATTATACACCACATATGTGAGACCAATCGTGGAATATGCAGCTCCAGCATGGAGTTCATAGCTAGTCAAGCATAAGACTAAACTGGAAAAGGTTCAAAGGTTTGTCACCAGACTAGTACCCGAACTGAGGGGGTATGAACTACGAGGAGAGACTACGGAAATTAAACCACTTCACTGGGAGACAGAAGAGTTAGAGGGAACATGATCACCACATACAAGATTCTCAGACGAATTGATAGGGAAGATAATGACAGACTATTTAACACAAGGGGCACATTCACTAGGGGACACAGATAGAAACTGAGTGCCCAAATGAGCCAAATGTAGGAAATTTACCCACTCTATCAATATTATATCTATGAAATGTATTATTCTATATCATATGAGAATCATATCAGAATCATATCATATCAGAATCATACAAAGATTATGAAGCCGAGAAAAATTAGAACACAAGAAAAATCACCAAAGGTGAATCTTTGGACAAAAATAAAAATGTCCAAACTGGCAGTCAAAAATCAAGCAACAAAACTCCTCTTCTGCAAGTGGAAACAGAGTAATGTTGGCTCATATGCTATATCACCCACAGTTAAAGGAACTGTAGGAAATCAAACGCCCAAGACAATAAGACAAAAGGAGTTGCAAGTGCCCCAAGATGTTTATTCTGTCAGGAAGCACATACCATTTATAAATGCACAGTTTATGAAGACCGTGCCAGTCGAATCAATCGACTGAAATCTCTGAACAGGTGCATCCGTTGTCTACGGAAGCACGATATAAATGAATGTAACACTCAATTGCAGAACTGCCAATATTGTCATAAAAGTGTACATCACATGTCCAGCTCTCTGTGGTGATATCAACACTCAATCCAGATCACAGACTTCCAATAATCCAACCTGCATCTCAGGCAAAGCCAAAAGAAGATAATAACTCAACAGCTGTACAATTCTATACTGTAATGAGTAATGTCATGCCTTAGATACAGAGCCTGTTACCACAGCCAAATTACCTACTGAACAGCTAGGCTGCTTTCCCAGGCTGATATGCTAATGTCTGATTTTGGCATCAGTCATGTGTATGGACCGGCGACCACGACCAGAACCGGGCTCCCTCAGAGAGGCAAGGGGAGCAATGGCCTATAGAAACCCCCGTGTGGTTGAAGCTTTCTATGTCTGCCATCGACCGGACAGGCACCAGAAAGGTAAGCGCCTCAAAAGAAATCCCATTCTGGTTAAAATGCTCCCAAAAGCCGACTAGTGGATAGAACTCCCCAACAGAAAACAACACTAGTGTGACATTACACGTCGCCGCTGTCTGCGCAGCTCCCCCCTCCCGGAGGGGAAGGGCAGCCCAGACCCTCCACACTGGCTACCCACACCTCAGTTCTTGAGCTGATGCTATAGACGAAGGTCGTGTGCTCTGGCTCTTGTGTCACTACAGCACTGTGCTTCGTGTGTGGTGTTTGTTTTTTTGGGTACGAGAGCCAGGAGTTATCTTCATTGCTCGGGCTGCATGCGCGTAGGGCTGCTAGGTGCCTAGGGCACCTAGGNCCTGAGTCTAAATTCACCTAACATTGACATCTCAGTCAAACCCAAATTGACTTTGAATAAATCCAATAAATCTAAGCCTAAGACTACTCCATCCACTGAAAAGGGGAGTGGTAGTGTAGGTACTTATACTGTATCTCCCTCTGACACTGCAACTGATGTGTCTACTAAAAGGACAAATTCAGTCAGAGAGAGAAGGTGCTGTTCTGCGATCAAGAACATCTCACCTACAAATGTACGGTTTATCCTAACTTTAACACCAGGATTAAACAACTTCAAGAATTACACAGATGCACCAAGTGCATGGGTTCTCATGAACCCAGTAAATGTGTTGTGCAGCTACGGTTATGCAGTAGATGCCACAAAGGTGTACATCATTATGCCTTATGTAGAACAATTTCTACCCAATCTGTGACACCTGGGAAGAATTCTATGAATTCTACCACAGTACAATATTGCAAGTACATCAGGAAATAAGTGTACTTGCTACTGAGGCAGGCAATAATACCACTCTGCCTACAGCTCAACTTAAACTAATAGACAAGAAATCTAGAGTCAACACTAGAGGTCTCTTTGATCAGGGATCACAGAAAACCTTTATCACGCAACAATTAGTGGAGCAGTTAAAATTAAAACCTGCCAAAAGTGTGAGACTGAACATTTCTGGGTTCTTGACTAATAGTGGACCTCGTGAATACCAAGTAGTCAAGGTATTAGTGAGACTTGGATCTTCTACTAGTCCAATACAAGCGGTAGTAGTTGATAAACTGCCTTCAGACCTGCAGGTCACAGGACTAGCTCGCACTGCGAGGTATCTTAAACGAAACCGCATGAGGCTAGCAGATTACAAAATAAATTCTGACTGCCTCACAGATGTTGGTATACTTATAGGCGCTGACCATTATTATAAATTTATAACTGGATGCACCAGACAACACGGAATGAATTTGTTGTCATCTGCTGGAGGCAAGTTGCTTACTGGACCGGTGCTTTTCCAACAAAGGGCAGCGTCAACCAACAAACAAGATAACAATGCAATAGTGGCGTGACTAGGCTTGGAACAGTCACCCCTACATTTCAGAGAAATATCTGAAGATATTGAGTCTGATCCACCTGTACATCGTTTGTGGGATCTAGACACTTTAGGTATTGTCCCTGAACAACCAAGTCCTGATGATATGTGGACTTACCAGCAATATCTGGATACAGTTGTCTATAAAGACAAACAATACTGGGTGAGATTGCCATGGAAGTTGAATCATCCACAACTTCCAGTTAATTATTTCATGGCAGCCTCTCAATTACAGTCACAATTAATACGGCTGAAAAAACAGCCAGATAAATTAAATATGTACCATCAATTAATTCAGCAACAACTCAACAGTAAATTTATTGAAGTTGTTGATAATGATGACCGGAAAACAGGTCACTATTTACCCCATCACGCTGTGTTGAAAGATTCATTGACAACACCAATACGTATTGTTTTCAACTGTAGTGCCAAAGTGAAGGCAAGCAGCGTGTCTTTGAATGAATGTCTCCAAACGGGACCTAGCCTAACACAAAGGCTACATGATGTACTGTTACGATTCCGTACTGGTATTTTTGCTTATACTGCTGATATCAGTAAAGCTTTCCTTAGAGTAGGATTGCAAGAGGAGGATCGTAATTACACCAAATTTCTCTGGATTAAAGATCCCCAGGCTCCTGACAGTGAGGTCATAACCTATCGGTTTGCCTCGGTGCTTTTCGGAGCGACTTCCTCGCCGTTTCTACTGCAAGCCACATTAGATACACATTTGAAGAAGTCAAATAGCCCTTATAAGGCAGAGATCAGTGACAACTTGTATGTCGATAATTTCCAGGGAACAACTAATGATAAATCCAAATTGGTAGAAATTTACCATGAGGCTAACCGTGAGTTAATAGGAGCCAATATGCCACTACAATCATGGGCCTCAAACAATAAATCATTAAACCAGATAATCGAGAAAGAATTTCCAGGTTATCAGGTGCCTAATCAATTAAAAGTTCTGGGTGTGGAATGGAACACAGGTACTGACGAGATGAATATCAAGTCAGTACAAACCAATAATTCATCCCTTACCATGAGAAAATTACTCTCATATGTCAGTCAACCATTTGACCCCTTAGGCTTACTTAGTCCTATATTAATAAGGGGCAAACTCCTAATGCAGGAATGCTGGCAGAAACATATGGGATGGGATGATCCGTTGCCAATTGAGTTGCAAGAGAAATGGCAAATACTCGCAGCGGATTTCAATCAATTAGGTGTTTTGAAATTTCCTCGTAATGCTTCAGGACAAAACTTACCTACAAATTTGCACATTTTTTGCGATGCCTCTGGCAAAGCATATGGCGCTGCAGCCTACTTAGTCAATAGTGCACAATCAATTTTACTCACATCTAAAGCGAGAGTTGCTCCAATCAAGAAGAGATCTTTACCTCAAATGGAGTTAACTGCATTGCTAGTGGGAGTAAGATTGGCTCATTGCCTGACCAAGACACTCAATAATATTCACTTTGGTGAGATCGTAGTGTGGTCAGACAATGAGGCAGTCTTACAATGGGTAAGAAATAACAACAATAAAACTCCCTACGTTAGTAATCGCGTTAGGGAAATTCATGAATTATCTGCTGGATATAAATTCAGACATGTCCCCACTAAGGACAATCCTGCAGATTACTTATCAAGAGGTTTAACATTTAAACAGCTAAGTAAGTCTTCGATGTGGTTTAATGGACCTTCATGGCTTGTTAGTGGTCAGTGGCCCAAACAGAAACCACAAGTCATAGTGACCAGTATCACTACTCCCATGAAAGACCCAGAACCTCATCGAGTCTCAGCTATTAATCCTCACAATTATTCTAACTTGAGTAAGTTATTAAGAGTGACAGCACATGTGTTTGATTTTCTTGCCAAGATAGGAATCAAGCATAAGTTTCCCAATCCTATCATCTACTGGATCAAACGTGCACAACAAGAGACATATGGAAGTGAATATGAAAATCTTCCAGATAAATTAACCAAGTCTCTAGGTATCTGGTATGATACCAACACTCATAATATATTAAGGTGTGGAGGACGTTTGCTTCATGCAAAAATTGATTTGGACACAAAGAATCCAATCCTTCTACCACGTCACCACGTTATTACCAAACTTCTAGTTTTACATCACCATCAATATGGTACTTTGCATGGTGGAGTGTTAGACACACTCACCGACCTCAGACAGAAATATTGGCTTCCTCAAGGTCGTCAAACTGTCAAATCAATTATTAAGTCCTGTATAATCTGTCAACGCTACGATGCTCGAGTGTGTCCTTACCCAGGACCTCCACCACTCCCTAAAGAGAGGGTAGTTCATCTTCGTCCGTTTGAGACCACTGGTGTCGATTACACAGGAGCCTTGCTTCTCACTGGCAATCCGGATAAGATACCAGTGAAAGCTTATATTTGCCTCTTCACATGTGCTACCACACGAGGCGTACATTTAGAAGTGACTTCTGACATGAGTGCTGAAGCCTTCATCCAAGCTTTTCGTAGATTTGCAGCTCGCAGATCCTGTCCCAAACTCATGATATCTGATAATGGCTCAAATTTTGTGGCAGGAGAAGCCTGCTTACGAGAGATATGGAATCATCCAGAAGTGCAGTCTGTCATGCAGAGACGACAATGCCACTGGAAATTTATTGCTCCCAGAGCCCCCTGGCAAGGTGGGTTCTACGAACGAATGATAGGGACTGTCAAGAAGTGTTTAAGGAAGACCTTGCATCGACAGAAAATTAGTTACTCAGAACTCCAAACACTCGTCGTGGAAATTGAGGCGCGAGTCAACAATCGCCCATTAACTTATCTATCAGATGATTTCTCACAGAGAGAGCCTCTGAGTCCCTCGCATTTAATACATGGAGGCCTGCTGAGCCCTCTGATACCTTTGGCAGAAGAGGACCCCGTCGATCCTTCCTATGTAACCAGGAGTGACTTAGTACAAAGTTACCAACATCTCTCTAGAGTAATTGAAAGGTGGAATGAGGTGTGGACTCGAGAGTACCTCACCGCTCTACGAGAGTACCACTATGGAGCTTCGAGCCCCTATAATAAAGTACAGCTTAAACCAGGAGACCTAGTATTAGTTGACAGTGATGGACCAAGGTCAGAATGGCCTATAGGCAAAATTGTTGCAATCCACCCAGATCACCAAGGTATCCTGAGAGTAGTACGAGTTTTGTGCAAAGGCACTACTACTCTAAAGACATTAGAGAAGTTGGTACCTCTCGAATTAGCAGAACGAGAGTGTTTATCAGAACCAGCTTCAACAGTTTCCGAGGACAACAATTCTGATCCACCGAGCACACGCCCCACTAGAGCAGCTGCTCAACAATGTAAAAGGAAACTACAAGCCTATTATAGCTCTGACTAAGAGCAAATAATTTTCATCCAATTTGAGTGATCATGATGATACTGTGTTGTGATGTCTAGTAACCAATCAGCTACAAGTCACAATGACCCAGACATTCACCTCACAGTAGAGTCTCAGTTACTTGAATTGTATGATTCAATCATTAACTTGTGTAAACTATTAATTATGACATTAATTTTCATGTCTTAAATTCTTGTATGTCCTTGACATTTACGGGACATCCGTTGTGTGTGTACTAACATACTAACATACTAACCTACTAACTTCGGGATAGGTACGTCAGTACTCAACATGGCACTGCGACCCGAGTTTTCTCCCCCCGGAGTTATGTTGGAAATTTCCAACACTTATCATCCATTATTATATTATGATAAATTACCATTAACTTACTAATTGCAGTAGCTCTTAACACCACTAACCGTAGTGTTAATATAAATTAATCTGAGCATATTGCTGATAATATTACTCCTGATAATGTAAATCAAGAGTTATTAATTGAAATTATTCAGTAACAGTTTTTATTCTGTTACGATCGAATGCTCTGGAGAAGTATAAATATTATCTCCATTTCTCGCTAGAGATCATTTATCGAGAATATTATAATTATTAATTCCCTATAATTTCAACCCAGTTCATATTATCGCATTTCATCCATAATTGCGCGGAAAAGAATAATTTGTGTTTAATAATTTCCGTGGTGAATGCGAGAGCGGGGAGAGGGAGGCGGCGACGCCATTATTACAACAACAAGGCACGCGCACGAGACAGCGTGGAGAAGCACATGGCTTTGCTGAGAATTCTTATCGACAAGAATTACGTTGATACTCAGTTAATAAGTGGAATTTACTTGCCTGTGTTCTCTAGTGCCTCAACAGTGAATAAAGCGTCTACAATTACCACCAGGACCGTAATTAAGTGTGCACAGCAGTGAACACTGAGTCCAGCAGACGCTCATTTCGGCAGACCTTAGTACTCGGTTACGCTCACAGGTTTTTCTTTCTAGTTTGGTGCATCAAAGTAGATAGTACCTTAGTGAGTAGTTTGTCGTTATGAAGAATGAATACCAACAATCAAACGTTAGTAATATTTATCACCCAGCTCAGTTTCATGAATATATGAACATAATTTGTAGCCTAGTCAATTGCTACTTTATATTTCTTGTATTACAGCGTGTATTTGAGACGCCAGCAAGATTCTCATCAATCGTGTTATTTACCTCGAGTTATTTCTCTATGGGGATTCTGTGACCACGAGGACGAATGATGAACTGGCGTTAGAAATCGTCTTACAGCTAAGACACATTTTTCTTATAAATTTATTCAATTTAATTATTGCTTCTATAATTAATATAGCAATTATCATAGAATGTTTATTGCCAGATTTGGTAGTTAATGTTTATTTTAACTGTGCTCAATATTATGCTCAGTGATTAATGATGATTAATGATCTTAAATGAATATAATTTGATTACCATATATTTGCATATATTGTAGTTAGATTTACCATAATACTAATGCCATAATGAACTAGTGACGAACCACACTGGTTCCTAGATATATATGAACTTCTAGAAATAACCCCCCAATGTTGATATTTGAGGCTTTGGCTTTAATTAATAATTACAGTCTTCATTATTTTCAAGTGAATATTCATTGAATGAGTTTCCATAGACACTGGTTCTCTGGTGTCATTCTAATGATCAATTTTATTTGTTTTCCCTCTTTTCTCAAAAGCGGGTGGTCCTTCGATTTATTTCAATACAATAATTAAATAATTTATTTTCTAAGTTCAAGCCCCAGATACCCAACACGAACAAGGGGACACAGGTGGAAACTGAGTACCCACATGAGCCACAGAGACGTTAGAAGGAACTTTTTCAGTGTCAGAGTAGTTAACGGATGGAATACATTAGGCAGTGATGTGGTGGAGGCTGACTCCATACACAGTTTCAAATGTAGATATGATAGAGCCCAGTAGGCGCAGGAATCTGTACATCAATTGATTAACAGTTGAGAGGTGGGACCAAAGAGCCAAAGCCCAACCCCCACAAGCACAAATAGGTGAGTACAAATAGGTGAGTACACACACACACACACGACACTGGAAGACAGAGAAGTAAGGGGGCACATGATCACAACCTACAAAATCCTCAGGGGAATCGACCGGGTTAAAAAGGATAAACTATTCAACACTGGTGGGACGCGAACAAATTGACACAGGTGGAAACTGAGTACCCACATGAGCCACAGGGACGTAAGAAGGAACTTTTTCAGTGTCAGAATAGTTAACAGATGGAATGCATTAGGAAGTGATGTGGTGGAGGCTGACTCCATACACAGTTTCAATGGTAGATATGATAGAGCCCAGTAGGCGCAGGAATCTGTACACCAGTTGATTGACAGTTGAGAGGCGGGACCAAAGAGTCAAAGTTCAACCCCCGCAAGCACAAATAGGTGAGTACAAATAGGTGAGTACAAATAGGTGAGTACACACACACACATGACTCCATACACAGTTTCAAGTGTAAATATGATAGAGCCCAAAAGGCTCAGGAACCTGTACACCTGTTGATTGACGGTTGAGAGGGGGGACCAAAGAGTCAGACCTCAACCCCCCGCAAGCACAATTAGGTGAGTACAATTAGGTGAGTAAACACACACACACACACACCTGGGGGCCTGGTAGCCTGGTGGATAACACGCAGGACTCGTAATTCTGTGGCGCGGGTGCCCCGACCATCCAAGTGGTTGGGCACCATTCCTTACCCCTGTCCCATCCCAAATCCTTACCCTGACCCTTTCCCAGTGCTATATAGTCGTAATGGTTTGGCAATTTTCCCTGATAATTCCTTCCTTGACCTTCTCTCTCGTAATTTCGAACTCTACAAAGGCCTCCTGGTTTATTTCCCTTTCTCCTAGCACATTGACCTCACCTTGTTCTGTTGTGAAGACCTCCTGGAACCTCTTGTTGAGTTCATCACACACCTCTTTGTCATTCTCTGTATACTTGTCCTCTCCTGTTCTAAGTTTCACTACCTGTTCTTTCACTGTTGTTTTCCTTCTGATGTGACTGTGGAGTAGCTTTGGTCCTTTCTTGGCTTTGTTTGCTATATCATTTTCAAACCTTTTCTCTGCTTCTCTTCTCACCCTGAGATACTCATTCCTGGTTCTCTGGTATCTCTCTCTCTGCTTTCTGGTGTTCTGTTATTCTGGAAGTTCCTCCACGCCCTTTTGTACAGTTTCTTTGCTCCCATACATGCCCTATTATACCACGGATTCTTCTTTTGCTTCTTGGATTTTTCCTTTTGGGCCGGGATGTATCTGCTTACTGCCTTCTGACACTTTTGGGTGACATAGTCCATCATATCTTGTACAGACTTAACTCTGAGGTCTGTGTTCCAAGGTATTTCCCTTAGGAAGCTTATCATCTCCTCATAATTTCCCTTTCGGTATGCCAGCCTTTTGTTTCCTAGTTCTTTTCGGGGGGGGGGTAATTTCTAGCTCTTCCAGGTATTCAAAGTTCAATACACTGTGATCACTCATTCCCAAGGGTGCTTCCATCTTGATTTCCCTTATATCCCACTCATTTAGGGTAAATATCATATCAAGCATTGCTGGTTCATCTGGTTCATCTTCTCTTCTCATTCTTGTTGGTTCTTTGTGTGTGTGTGTGTGTGTGTACTCACCTAGTTGTACTCACCTAGTTGTGCTTGCGGGGGTTGAGCTCTGGCTCTTTGGTCCCGCCTCTCAACCGTCAATCAACAGGTGTACAGTTTCCTGAGCCTAATGGGCTCTATCATATCTATACTTGAAACTGTGTATGGAGTCAGCCTCCACCACATCGCTTCCTAATGCATTCCATTTGTCAACCACTCTGACACTAAAAAAGTTCTTTCTAATATCTCTGTGGCTCATTTGGGCACTCAGCTTCCACCTGTGTCCCCTAGTGCGTGTGCCCCTTGTGTTAAACAGCCTGTCTTTATCAACCCTGTCGATTCCCCTGAGAATCTTGAATGTGGTGATCATGTCCCCCTAACTCTTCTGTCTTCCAATGAAGTGAGGTTTAATTCCTGCAGTCGCTCCTCGTAGCTCATACCTCTCAGCTCGGGTACTAGTCTGGTGGCAAACCTTTGAACCTTTTCCAGTTTAGTCTTATGCTTGACTAGATAGGGACTCCATGCTGGAGCCGCATACTCCAGGATTGGCCTGACATATGTGGTATATAATGTTCTGAAAGATTCCTTACACAAGTTTCTAAAGGCCGTTCTTATGTTAGCCAACCTGGCATATGCTGCTGATGTTATCCTCTTGATATGAGCTTCAGGGGACAGGTCTGGCGTGATATCAACCCCCAGGTCTTTCTCTCTCTCTGACTCTTGAAGTATTTCATCTCCCAAATGATACCTTGTATCTGGTCTCCTGCTTCCTACCCCTATCTTCATTACATTACATTTGCTTGGGTTAACTCTAACAGCCATTTGTTCGACCATTCCTGCAGCTTGTCCAGGTCTTCTTGAAGTCTCAAGCTGTCCTCC
>WNGS01162155.1:31153-41716 GCA_020271785.1 Procambarus virginalis
TTGTAATTCCAGTTGCCCAACCACATCGCCGACAACCATTCCATACTCGCAAGAAAGTCGATGCCGAACTGGATAGGCTGATAGAACTAGATATCATTGAACCGGTAACAGGCCCAACACCATGGGTAAGCCCAATTGTCACTCCACCAAAGCCGAAGAATCCAGATGAGATACGCATTTGTGTAGACATGCGTGTTCCCAACAAGGCAATAATGCGTGAACGCCATCCTACACCCACTGTAGATGATATGATTACCGCTTGAATGGTGCAACTGTATTCAGCAAGTTAGATTTAAACAAGGGCTATCATCAGCTTGAACTTGATGATGAGAGTCGATTCATCACAACGTTTACGACACATCGAGGTCTGTATAGGTACAAGCGCCTGAGTTTTGGTATTAACAGTGCTGCTGAAGTATTCCAGCACATCATCAGCCAGGTATTGCAAGATATACCTAATGCTGACAACATGTCTGATGACATCATTGTTTATGGCCGTACCCAAGCTGAACACGACAAAGCTCTTCGTGCAACATTGCAACGCTTACGAGAAAAGAATTTGACGCTAAGCCGAGCAAAGTGTGAGTTCAATCAACATAAAATTGAATTCTTTGGACATGTACTTAGTGACAAAGGTCTGTCTCCAGATCCTAAGAAAGTTGCAGATATCAAGAATGCTGCACCTCCTTCAACATCCACTGAAGTACATAGTTTTCTGGGAATGGCAAACTACTGTTCTCGCTTCATTCCAGATTTTGCTACCATTACGAAGCCTCTACGTGAGCTCCTGAAGAAAAATGCATCATGGTACTGGAGCGATGTCGAGCAAAATGCATTTGATGCTGTGAAAGATGCACTAGTAGAAAATGCGACTGCTGCATACTTTGATCCATCAATGGACACTGAGTTAACGGTGGATGCTAGTCCTGTTGGTTTAGGTGCTGTGTTAGCCCAACACAAACCTGGTCAACCAGATTCAAGAGTAGTAATTGCCTACGCCAGCCGTTCTCTCACAGATGTTGAGCAACGATACAGTCAGACAGAGAAGGAAGCTCTTGCTCTTGTATGGGGCTGTGAACACTTCAATGTGTATCTGCTTGGTGCACCCTTTACCACGATAGTCACTGACCACAAACCGTTGGAGACCATCTTCAATAATCCAAAGTCCAAACCACCAGCTCGCATTGAGAGATGGGCTCTTCGTCTGCAACCATACAACTTTACGGTGAAATACAAGCCAGGTGCAGGCAATCCCGCTGATTACATCAGTCGACATCCTGCCAACAGTTTCACCATCACCAAGCATCAGCAAGTTGCCGAGGAATATGTACACTCTGTAACCTGTGATGCAGTCCCTAAGGCTCTCACTCTTGATGAAATCCGTACTGCAACCCTAGAGGACCCAACTCTGCAAGCAACAGTGGATGCATTGACTAAGAAAAAGTTTCCACGCATCCCACCCTCAGGAGTTGACCAAGATGCATTCAAAGCACTTGAACGCATCCAGACAGAATTAAGTGTTACGCAACAACGCGACACCGTGCTGCGAGGTACTCGTATCGTCATTCCAGCTGTTCTCCAGCAACGTGCTCTGAAGCTTGCACATCAAGGACACCAAGGTCTTGTAAGGACCAAACAGCTGCTACGAGAAAAGGTGTGGTTTCCTGGCATTGATCGTCAAGCTAAGGACATGCATGATGCCTGTGTCCCTTGCCAAGCTGCAGTGGATACTTCAAGACCAACACCTCTACAACCTTCACCACTACCTGCTGCACCATGGATGGAAGTATCGATGGACTTCTGTGGACCGCTACCAACTGGAGAGTACTTGATGGTAGTCATTGATGATCACTCACGTTATCCAGAAGTAGAAATCATCACTTCCACATCTGCAAAGGCTGTCATCCCGAAACTCGACAAGATCTTTTCAAACTTTGGCATTCCTGAAGTTGTCAAGACGGACAATGGACCGCCATTTAATGGACAAGACTTTGTCAACTTTGCTGAGCATATTGGATTCAAACACCGCCGTGTGATGCCACTACATCCTCAAGCAAATGGAGAAGTAGAGAGATTCATGCAACCTCTCATGAAAGCTGTACGCTGTGCTCATGCCGAAGGACGATCCTGGAAACAAGCTATGTATGCTTTTCTCAGGAACTACCGTGCAACACCGCATGGAACACTGGGCAAGTCGCCTGGCGAACTTTTATTTGGACGTCCTATGAGGATCGCACTACCTGTCATGCCAGCCAAGGTAACGGATAAACGTCTCGCTCAGAAGGATGCACTAGCCAAGGGCAAAATGAAAATTGCTCATGATCAACGTGCAAAGGAACAATTCATAAAGGTTGGAGATACTGTTCTCGTTAAAAAGAAAAAAGAGGGAAAGCTAGATATGCCATATGATACAAAACCATATAAAGTGATTAGTGTAAAAGGAACTATGGTAACAGCGAGTAATAGAGATCATAGTATAACACGTAATATGGCTTATTTCAAAGTGATTCCAATTAGTGTAGAAAATGATGAAGTGCAAAGTCGTGTAAAAGAAAAAGAAAAAATGAGTTATAACTCGATAAACAATTCATCGAGGGATATTCTTGTACTCAAGGACTCTCGTCCTAAACGACATGTTAAACGCCCTACACGATATGATGATTAATTGTGTTCATAAGTAATGCAAAGTATTTACTTGTTATGCTAAACTAAATTTAATATTGTTTGAATAATGCAGATCTTTCATTCAATATTTTGTAACTTTGTATTACAGTTTCTTTCATGTTTGTTTAACATTGCATATGTATTTTTAACATTGAAATCCTTTGTGGTAAAGATTGTTTAAATTCTTTGTGTGTTTAATGAATGTTAAATGTATGCAATATCTCTTGATATGTTAATAACTTACTTTGTGTCAATAACTTTGCTTTGTGCTACAAGCATGGTAGACATCCTGTATTCATTCTTTTTAAAGAAAAGGAGGGATGTCATGTTCACAGAAAATGGTACCATCCGTTTTCTATGTGCGGCGGCTGGACGCCACTAGAGAAGGTAAACAGCACACAGGACGCCTGCCAAGCTTGGGAGCTACTCTATCATGTAATCGTCTGTTATTATTAAAGTCAGTAACCAGGAATGACTTTACATCAACCTTACTACCAAGACTATCTCAGCTATACACAGACACCACACTCCCCGGTGGTTCATTGTTCGAACCGGGGGGGGGTTCGATGCGGTCCTTGGCTCTTTGGGACTGGTAACTTTGGGTGACTCGTCTGCTGAGTTCTCGGGGTTTGGCTCTCCTGGCGGTTCATGTCCGGGGGGTGTCCAACGTCCTGGCGGATGTAACACGGGAGGGGTTCTCTCTCTTCTACTACCCCCTTTTTACTCTGTGTACCCGTATTCTTACTTTAAGTTCTTTACCAAGGGACCCCAAGACTTTTACTCGAGCCGACTCCACGCCACGTGGTCTCAAGACGATCGGCCGTCTCAAGATTCTACACCCGTATGACGTGAACTAGGCTTCTAGCAAATCTCTAGGATCTCCTTTCCGCCGCCACCACCAGATCATTAACACGGATGAGCAATGATCGAGATCTGGATCGATCACGCTAAGCAATCAACCTTGGGGCTTTATTCCCCACTAGTAATAAGTAAAAACATGGATCTTACGTGTGGAGTTAATTAATATCAACAGGGATGATATGTTAGAATCGCCGTCCAATTCAGCTCGGCCATGTGGGGACCACGTGACAAGGACAAGTTCATAAAAAAATACAAAAGAAAATTGGAAATAATAAAAATGCACATTAAGCTAATTAATTTATTCAAAACTAAACAAGATCTAAAGAAATGTTCACTCCCTACTTTTGAACACTCCCTAACTGAACATTTAACGGCAATGAGTGACCTATCCCTAAGAAACTCCAAGCAACTTTTACCTTCTATAGGCAGCTAGATGTTGTGTTGCCTTGGGGAAGAGGTGAGATGGATGACCTCTCCCAGTTGCTGCTGAAACCGCACTAATCGTCCTCTCTCTGCTCCTCTACCCAGACACCTAGATCTGTATTCTTCCGCTAGTATCTAAGTTACTTTGCCAGGCTTAAGTTATAACAGTTAACCTCTGTTGTACTGAATGTTCCAGATTGGTTGATTTATTGTACTGAAGTTAAATTACACAAACATCTTAAGGAAGAGCTATTCCCAATTACAAAATAGCTGTTTGACCTTTGAGAAAAATAGAGGACATGGCAACTGGTGACCTATGGCCGCCAGGTCACTCCGCAATAAGGAGTAGTCCTGACCTGTGACGTCACTGAAGGTGACTTAAAACTCATTCTCCAATTAATTACAATACTCTTGATATTATAAACAGTAATACTATACAATCCAATTTGAATGCAAACTGAATGAAGGCTAATTTCTCTAAATAAGTGAATACTATCTAATGATTCATTATACGAACAAAGGTGTCAGGTTATTTTCACCGCTAATTCCCTGGGGGATGCTCCCGGGTCGACACCACGCGGGTCCAGCTTCCCATCCTCCCTTGTGTAGATAACCATTCTGGATAATTTTTACAACAAGCCTAGATTGTTACACGGACGGCCTCTCTCGGTTCCGTCCCCTGTCTTCGGAGTGGACGGTCGATGCCGACTTCTTCCTTTGGCTGTGCCAGACGTTCGGGACTCCGGACGTGGATCTCTTCGCGTCGGCGTGGTCGAGGCGTCTCCCGGTTTATGTGGCTCCCTTTCCCGACTGCGAAGTCGTCGGGGTCGACGCCTTCTGGCTGGACTGGGCGAGGTGGGGTTACCGGTACCTCTTTCCCCCGGTTCCGCTGTTGCTCCAGGTCCTGACTCGCTTGGAGACTTACCAGGGTCGTGTTGTCCATCTGGCCCCTTGGTGGCCGGCCCAGCCTTGGTTTCAGGCGCTGCTTGCTCGGTGTCCGTGCCCGAGGGTCTTCCCGCGGCTCCGCCTCTTTCAGCAGATCGGTCCGGCCCTGTACGAGGCTGGTTCCATCTTCTCCTCGAGTCTTCGCGTCTGGTGTTTTTGACTCGGGTTTATCATTCGTTGTATGGTGCGCAGGTGGCTTCATTGTTGGTCTCTAACCTGCGTGTTTCGTCTCAGCGGCAGTATAAGGTTTCCTGGCGGTCCTTCCGGTTTTTCCTATCACTGCGTCGGTGTTCTTCGGTCTCTGATAGGGTTGTTCTGTCCTTTCTCTCTTGGTTGTTTCAGGACCGTCATCTTATGCCGAATACTGTCGCTTCGTATCGTGCGGCGTTGGCGGAGCCGCTTCAGCTTGCTTTCGGGGTGGATGTTACTTCCGCCCCGTTTCGCAAGTTATCTAGGGCGTTGTTTCACCTCCGGCCTGCTCACGCGCCTCCGGAGCCGTCTTGGTCTTTGGACCGCGTGCTTTCGTTTCTCTCTCTGCCCAGGTTTGTGGTGGCCCCTTCCGTTCGGGATTGTTTTTTCAAGGCTCTTTTCCTGTTGGCTTTGGCCTCGGGGGGTCAGGTGGGCGAGCTTCATGCTCTCCTCCGGCGCTTATAAAGGGTTATAAAGTGTAGCCAGCCTGCGGTTTTTCCCCGGGCCCACGACGTTCGTAAGTTTGCGGCCTTGGCGGCTGTTTTTGGCAACATGTCTTGGGTGGACATTCGGGCCTGGGGTTTTTGGAGATCGAACAGGGTCCTGGCTGCTCGCTACCTGGTGAATGTCCCTGGGCCTAGTAGGGCCTGCGTTGCATTGGGTCGGCGGTTGCAGCCAGTTGTCTCGCCTTCGCATTGAGGAGTGAGGACGGCCCGCCGCCCGGGTAAGTCCCTGTTTTCTTATCTTTGGGTAGTTAGCTCCGGGGAGCCGACGGGGCTCCCCCCAGAAATCCAGCGTTGAATGTAATGAAACGCCATTTTCTGGGTGAGTCCCGGAGGCTCCCCGGCATCCTTCCCTCTCTACCGGTCGGCGGTGTTTTTTCGGGTTTTTTGACATCCAGCCTAAGAACTGAAGGTTGGGTCGCCGGCGGTGGGGTCTGGGGCTCCCCCCTTCCCCCTCCCGGGGAGGGGGGGGGTTGCGCAGACGGAGGCACGGCGACATGATGACGTCATGAGGATTAATTTTCGTTTGGGGAGTTCTGTTCGCCTGTTCGGTCTTCGGTCGCAATAGTTTACTAGAATAGGGGTTTGTTTTGGGGCGCCTACCTTTCTGGGTGCCTGTCCCGGTCGATGGCAGACATAGAATGCTCCCAATAATAAGGGAGGTCTCTATAGGCCATTGCTCCTCGTGCCTCTCTAGAGGGGGCCAGGTTCTGGCTCGTGGTCCCCGGTAGGCAAGAACTCCATGCATTGACTGATGCCAGAAAGTTATACATATCCATTCAGCCTGGATAGCTCCGGGGAGCCTCCGGGACTCACCCAGAAAATGGCGTTTCATTACATTCAACGCTGGATTTTTAGAATATCTGGAAAGGTTTGGAGTTCAAGTGACTTGTTGAAGAGCAATGCAATGGCAGGAGCTAAAAATCTGGAGGCTTTTTTGTAAATAAAAGTGGGTCTAGTGCCCTCCAAGGGCACTAGACTTGGTTTTAAGGGAAAGGATTATGTCAGTAACATCAGTGGAATTAGTAGGCATTAGGTACAGAGACTGTGGATAGTTACCTGTAAGATAGTATTGAATATTAGTACTGGAAGATGGAATATTATTTGCAAGGGATGACCCAATGGAAGAGAAGAACCTATTGAATTCAAGAGCAGAGGCTGAAAGCAGACCATCATTATTTGACTGGAGTATTGGTTTGTTATTTAAAATCTTCTTTGATCCCATTATTTGAGAAATTGTGCTCCATGTTTTCTTAATATTGCCCTTTGTGTGGGTAAATTTATCTTCGTAGTATTTAATTTTGGCTCTCCTAATTATTTTAGATAGCAATGATGAGTAATTCTTTGAAAATTCTTTGGAGACGCTTCCTAACCTATACTTCTTTTCAAGGTCATGTTTTTTATTAATGGATTTAAGTATCCCCTTTGTAAGCCAAGGATTGTTTAGCCTTTTAGTTGTGACTTGTTTCGTTAGCATAGGACAGTGGGTGTTATAAAGGCTGAGAGTTTTTTGAAGAAATGATTGCACTGCTAGGTTGATGTCCCCTATGTTACCTAATTCGGATTCCCAGTTGATATTAGCAGCAGCAGCAGCTATAAAATTGCCTATAGCAGTTTCATTGTGCAGCCTAAAGCTTACCTCCCTTGTCTCTAGAGGTGGTTTGTTAATGTTGGTTAGGAGAAATGTGGGGTAATGGTCTGTAGTGCTGTCGATGAATATCCCTGAAGTGGAGAGGTTATGTTGGCCCAGATGTGATCAAGAGCCGTGGCAGTACTGTCAGTGATTCTAGTAGGTCTAGTGATTAAGGATATGAGGAAGCAGGAATTCATACAGTTGAGGAAACTAGCAGCAGGAGAGTTATCAGGCTCGCAGAGGTCAACGTTAAAATCACCGGAAATAATTAAGTGGTTTTTGTTCAGTCCGTTCTCTACTATAAGATATCTAAGGTTAGTGTTAAATTCAGTCACATCAGTGTTAGGAACCCTGTAGACTGCTCCCACAGTCAAGACAGCATCGTTACCCTTGACTCTGAAACAGGCAAATATATACTCTCCATAAGGGTCTCTAGATTTAATTACTTTTAAGCAAGTCAGTGCATGGTGGTAGTAAAGAGAAGTACCACCACCTCTTTGTATAGGACGACAGTTGTGTATGGCTGAGTAGTTAGGTATGTTGTAGAGTTGATAAGTGTCCTCTTTTAACCACATTTCAGTAAACACAATAAAAGAGAATTTGTTGTCAACTGTTTGAATCAGGGCATTAACATCATCAAAGTGTTTGCTAAGAGATCTTACATTCAAGTTAATTACAGAAACATTGTGATTACACGCTAAAACATTGTTTTACATCATGTGCTGTGTAATATCTGCAATTTTGTTCATTAAAGTGCTGATTGTCATAGATACTAGATAAGAGGTTAAGGTCTGGATCTATAATAGTTTGCATAAGAGGGCTGTTTTACAGAAAAGCCAAAAAGACAATGATAAAAGAACTTGCTATGAAAAAAATATATATATAAAACTATATACAAAAATGAGGTAGGTTGCTTAGAAGTACTTTCAGGTACACTGTAGGTAATTATTTGCACTAATGATCAAAATTGCACAGGCAAAGCAGATCACAATGGAGCAATTGTGGTTGGGCTAGGCAACCTGGGTTACAAAGAAAAAGTAGAATAAAAATTCTAAAGTAATATAAATTTAATGGTAATTAAATAATAAAACTTAATGGGAACTTAGGAATGTAAAAAATGAACTAGAATAATTAGTAACAATAGATGACCAAAAAAGTCAAAAAGCAATTATGAAATCTATAAAATGAAAAGCTTGCTTACTATACTATTGTAAGTACACTATAGTTGAATACTAAAGTTACACTAAAACAAAATGAGGTAGTTTAAATAGAGATACACTCAGGTACACTGGATAATGAAGTTTATACTAGAGGACACAGGCAAAGTCAGTGTACTATGGAACATGGGAGTAAAAAGAAAAAAAAACAATAATAAAGATAATTTTTTTTAATACTGTAACGTTAAAACCTTTTGAAAGGAAAGGCAGAGCTAAAGTACACAATGGCAGTTAAATGAGATTATAATTTGAATTCTGGCTATACAGCAGCTCTCCCACAGTCACTCGGGAAAAAATTAAGGGTAGCTTCAGTGGTTATTGAATAGGTTTTTCCAGTGTCAGTCCTCCTACGTAACATAACAAAGATGACGACAATGGGCCACAGATTAGGATTTTTTAAAATAGACAATTTAATACATGAAAATACGTAATAATCCAATATTATGGACTCGCACAGTTTATTACCAAATAATGCAAAACTCAGGAGCTGGGAAGCCAATGCCGTATAATAGTTCAACTCAAAATAAAAAATACTGGACTGCGACTGTGTTGATATAAATTTACAATAATTTAGTACATAATAAATAACGACAATAAGCTACGGGGAAAAATGTGCGGATACTATGTAGAGTCAAACTGAAACAGTCTAAGCGCAAAGATAGGATTGGATAATAACTAGAGAGCAGGATTACAATTTATAAGCAATAAATAGTACATTAGAAATATAACATGATGGTTCCACTAAGAAGAGTGTAAAAGAGAGACATAACATAACAACAAAGGTAACTACAGAAGGCCTATTGGCCCATACGAGGCAGCTCCTATTTATAACCACCCAATCCCACTCGTATACATGTCCAACCCACGCTTGAATCAATCGAGGGACCCCACTTCCACCACGTTACGCGGTAATTGGTTCCACAAATCAACAACCCTGTTACTGAACAAGTATTTACCCAAGTCTCCTAAATCTAAACTTAGCCAATTTATACCCATTGTTTCGTGTTCTCTCTTGTGTTGATACTTTTAATACCCTATTAAAATCCCCTTTGTTATGTACATTCATCCACTTGTAAACCTCCATCATGTCACCCCTAACTCTTCGCCTTTCCAGTGAATGCAACTTAAGCTTTGTTAATCTTTCTTCATATGAAAGATTTCTAATTTGGGGAATTAACTTAGTCATCCTACGCTGGACACGTTCAAGTGAATTTATATCCATTCTATAGTGCGGCGACCAAAACTGAACTGCATATTCTAAATAGGGCCTAACCAGAGTTAGATATAGCTGAAGAACCACACCAGGTGTCTTGTTGTAACAAGAGAGCAGTACATAGTAGTACAACATGAACATCATAACATGAACAAGCCACATGGAGGATGAACAAACCACAGGTGCCAGTCAGGCGACGGCAGACAATGTAGAAGTTACACCTCAGTACCAGTTAACCAGGGGGACAGGTCAGCGGTTACCAAGTCACTAGGAGGTGAGAGTTGATGCCGTCATGATAATCTACAGGGATTAACTCCTCCACAATAAAGGCAAACCCTCATGTTCAGCTGAGGAGCAAGAGATCATGGAAGGGAGACAGTAGAGTGGGCACAGCCCAGGAGGATGGTGTGTGTGGACTCAGGGAGGGAACATCATCTCCAGGAGAACTGTGGAACAACATACGAGTAAGTACGGCTCACTTGAACTAAAGCACCTCATTCAGTACTCTTGGCCTCTGGTAGGAATTAGTTAGGGAAGTGCCGATTTAATTACTTCAAATAAAGTCATATATTGTCAAGTGTTATTAAATGTGTATTAATGGTTCCTTGTCTTATTGTTATTGGGCTACCGTGCCCCTTTGCCCTATTGACCTAGTGTCCGTAATTATCCAGTACTCCTCCCCCCCCCCCCCCCCGTCCGTGTTGAGGGTTTAGTATTGGGTGTGTCCCGCCTTATTCTTGCGTACTCTATAGTTCCCAAGGAACTATAGAGGATTATTCGATTATTCGAGTGTCAGGCCAGGATCCTTGTACCGTTCAATTGTCCCCTACAACTGTCCTGGTAGGTTATTCCATCTGCAAGACCTACGAATCTCACTCCGATCCCCTGTCCGGTAATTCAGGGTGGTGGCAGCGT
>WNGS01162155.1:42716-52852 GCA_020271785.1 Procambarus virginalis
ATAGCAACTTAGTGGTTCGTTATGGTGAACAAAACATGCAGATACTTTATATAACCTGTGTATATAGTGTAACAACCGACAAAGTATTTGTTCACTGTTTGATGAACATAAGAATCACAATATGCACACCATATTTTTGAGTACAGCGATGATTCACTATTTTATATATAAATATAACACACTACACACTATTGAATAATATTACAGCAAAAAAAACTACGAAAAAAAATCAGAGACATTGAAATAATTGGCAATTATCTCTTTGTGGCAATGTTCCTGACAGCTGGCGATCAACAGACCGCCTGGGACGCATGCTGAGTGAGCGCCTATTTTGTGCCAGACTTCCCTGCCCTATAGCGGCCAATATATTCACTTACGATTTTTTTATTATTTTTTCCCGTGATCAGTGACACAAATTAACAGGTTGGAAGAAAAAATATTTTTTTTTTTTTTTTTTGTATGCGCCTGTGGGTGTCAAATTTTATTTTAGCCCTAAATGCACCATTTAAGGGCTAATAAAATCACAACACGATTTTCTCGAAAAAAATAACTAAATTGGCAAAAATGTAATTATCACTGTTTAATGCTTAACCCTTTAACTGCGTTGCCTCCAAATATGACACCCCCGTGGTGCGCAGGAAATAAATTCTCTGGAAAAAATTCTTTTTTCTTTTTAAAGTGTCAAAAACCCTTCCCTCAGTATGGGTATGTAAAAAAAAAGTCGTAATTGTAATTACTTTGGCTGTTATGGGGTCCGTAAGTTGGGGCGTGACGTCATGATTCCCCGTGCGCTCGTGCTGTAAGCTCCCGGGGCGGGGCGCGCGAGTTGCCGCGAATATATTTTCGTTCATTTTTTTCGCACAGTTCCAAATACATTTTATTTGTTTTTACGTACTAATCCTATGTATAGTGAACACGTACACTATATTATGGCAGTAAAACAACCGTACTGTCCGAAGACACTGTGTTACGTGCATGACACTTGTGTACACATATGCTGCACATATTTACTATGTATCATGCTAATTTATGTATACATATAATCTATTTACACACTACACACTGTCACACACTATATACATTCACCATCAACACACTCAGAACACCTCGAGTGAGAGCAGCCACACCCAGCCAGTCTCCCTCACTCCAACATCTTACTCGCCAACATTGCTCCTCCCACCATACTGTTATAGTTCTTATTACACATGTTCTGTATACCTATCTACATGTTTTATTTACCAGAACTATGCAAGTAAGCCGGTATTGTGTCCAAACAGTACAGTGGCCACCATACACTGCATGAAAAATCACACAGCAGACAGCAGACGACGCTACGATTACGTCACCTCCCTCACCAAAATAGTTCCTCTCAACATTCTCCTGTTACTGTTCTTACACTATATACACACACTATATATACCCATGTACATATGTGTTGCCCATAGCGAACCACTAAGCTATTATGGTGAGCGAAACAAGAGTGGCACACACACACACACAATGAGGCTACCTCAATTCTCGCCCTCCCTCCCTCACCAAACTTTCCTCCTTCCACAATACTACGCACAACGCTAATTATAACCACAATCCTGCTATTATCACAATCCTGGTCACTAATTCCTGTAAATGAATAATTGACCACACGTTTATTTTGAAAAGGAACCTAAGAAATCATTTGAAAATTCCTAGATGGACGAAATAATGCTGTGGTGCTGTGAACATCGTGAACAGCATTGAATCACTGATAATTGAACATTGTACCCAGTCATTATCACACTCAGGCTCTTCTATAACACTATCATGGCTAAATGATACAAGTTATATATATATTTTGACATTATTAGGCGATGCTGTGGTCACACGCTGAACAGCAGTGCTGTGCGCTCATGCTGCGAGCGCCAGCCTTGGTTGCTCACACACTACTGAGGCTCCCACACCCGGGAATGTGGACCACGATTTTTTTTAAAGATGGCGTCTGTTTACAAGAGCCCTGAGGAAGCTGATGTGAACCCCGTGTAGCCGCGGGAGATTTGAATGGAACGTGAAAAATACAAATACCCGGAGGCGCATTGCGCAAACCAGACGCGAGCCTGCAGGCGCGTTGTGCAGTTAAAGGGTTAAGAACAGAATTACGTCCCTTGCGCTCACTAGAGAGTAATGCTGGCCCCAGAATATACACGAAACATGAGAATTCGAATTTTCGCCAAAATGTACGATTCTAGCCCAAGCTGGACTTAGAAAAATTTTCACCTACGTTTCCACAAAAATTCTAAGTCTACAACACAATTCTACCGTCTTACTGGTAAAACTAGAAACAATATCACTCGCAACGACTGGGGAATCCTAATGACGCCCAGGTCATATACGTGACCCACGAATACAAATCTATTACAGTTAACGACTTTCCGATGTTGACTTAGCAGAAAACTTATCCCAAAATACTTAGAAATATTTTCACTAGCTCCATCAACCATTTACAACGAAAATTACTATTCCTGAACATAAACTGCTTCACTTAACTATCGTAGCCGACATATAGCCCTAAGTCCAGAGGATTAACTACGCTCTAGAACCAACGCCTCTGACTTAGACCGATATAATAAGGAATAGCAAGACTTAATGTACGCACTTAGCCTAATATACACGAAAATACTGAACACTTGTGAAAAATTTTAACCGGGGATTGAATTTAGGGGAAAAAATTTTTAATCTCTAGAAAACGCAATTAAACGGGATTACTTTATAAATTTTATTATATTTAATTTAAAGATACACTCGACTTAATCCTATAATTGCTCCTACTGGCTCGCCGTCCTGCGCCTAGCCTAGGGGTCTCGACCGTCTAGATTCTAACAGAGCGACACGCAGCTTTCAGCAACAATTAAGACTAGAGGCGACTCAACCTCCACTAAGTGTGCGATCACTTAGTCGTTGAATCGTTGCTAGGTAGTTTACTAGTCCGTCCCTCGGAGGCCGCAACGCCCTTCACGGATTTACGTTTTTCCTTAGCGTTCTGGGTCGTCTAACAACGCCCTCGGACCTATCTCCTGGCGTCCCACAGATAAATCCGCCCAGACAGCCCACAAGGAACTGCTGTTGAGAGTATGGTAGCTCCCAACACCTCTGAATCAATTGCAATGGGTCGAGTATGGTACCCAGTCCAATCAACTCGGAGCGGTCTCCTTAGTCAATAAAACTGAACAGAAATTACTTACTAACTAATCCTTAATCGTATCAGCCCGCATGACCCCAAGATTCGCCAATCCCCACTCAAACGCACTGTTGTGAGGCGCACTGCTAATCCTGGCCCGCGGCTGTCCTCCCTAGCCTCCATGCACGTGTCCGAATGGCGAGACGCGTGAGCCTTTCAACAATTTCAAACAAAATTGTTGAAACCACCGCTGTGCACCATTGTAACACGGGAGGGGGTTCAAAACCTTCTACTACCCCCTTTTTACTCTTTGTACCCGTATTCTTTACTTTTAAGTTCTTTACCAAGGGACCCCAAGACTTTTACTCGAGCCGACTCCACGCCACGTGGTCTCAAGACGATCGACTGTCTCAAGATTCTACACCCGTATGACGTGAAATAGACTTCTAGCAAATCTCTAGGATCTCCTTTCCGCCGCCACCACCAGATCATTAACACGGATGAGCAATGATCGAGATCTGGATCGATCACGCTAAACAATCAACCTTGGGGCTTGATCCCCACTAGTAAACATATAAATACCTTTGGATCATACGTGTGGAGTTAATTGAAATCAACAGGGATGATAATCCTGATTGGATGTTAGAATCGGCGTCCAATCCAACTCGACCACGTGGGGACCACGTGAAAAGGACAATTTCACAAAAATACAAAGGAAAAATGGAAATAATAAAAATGCACATTAAGCTAATTAATTTATTCAAAACTAAACAAGATCTAAAGAAATGTTCACTCCCTACTTTTGAACACTCCCTAACTGAACATTTAACGGCAATGAGTGACCTATCCCTAAGAAACTCCAAGCAACTTTTACCTTCTATAGGCAGCTAGATGTTGTGTTGCCTTGGGGAAGAGGTGAGATGGATGACCTCTCCCAGTTGCTGCTGAAACCACACTAATCGTCCTCTCTCTGCTCCTCTACCCAGACGCCTAGATCTGTATTCTTCCGCTAGTATCTAAGTTACTTTGCCAGGCTTAAGTTATAACAATTAACCTCTGTTGTACTGAATGTTCCAGATTGGTTGATTTACTG
The DNA here is from genome assembly GCA_020271785.1 of Procambarus virginalis. Taxonomy (NCBI): domain Eukaryota; kingdom Metazoa; phylum Arthropoda; class Malacostraca; order Decapoda; family Cambaridae; genus Procambarus; species Procambarus virginalis. The sequence continues at coordinate 46,961 of WNGS01162155.1, forward strand.
TACTGAAGTTAAATTACACAAACATCTTAAGGAAGAGCTATTCCCAATTACAAAATAGCTGTTTGACCTTTGAGAAAAATAGAGGACATGGCAACTGGTGACCTATGACCGCCAGGTCACTCTGCAATAAGGAGTAGTCCTGACCTGTGACGTCACTGAAGGTGACTTAAAACTCATTCTCCAATTAATTACAATACTCTTGATATTATATACAGTAATACTATACAATCCAATTTGAATGCAAACTGAATGAAGGCTAATTTCTCTAAATAAGTGAATACTATCTAATGATTCATTATACGAACAAAGGCGTCAGGTTATTTTCACCGCTAATTCCCTAGGGGATGCTCCCGGGTCGACACCACGCGGGTCCAGCTTCCCATCCTCCCTTGTGTAGATAACCATTCTGGATAAATTTTACAACAAGCCTAGATTGTTACACGGACGGCCTCTCTCGGTTCCGTCCCCTGTCTTCGGAGTGGACGGTCGATGCCGACTTCTTCCTTTGGCTGTGCCAGACGTTCGGGACTCCGGACGTGGATCTCTTCGCGTCGGCGTGGTCGAGGCGTCTCCCGGTTTATGTGGCGCCCTTTCCCGACTGCGAAGTCGTCAGGGTCGACGCCTTCCGGCTGGACTGGGCGAGGTGGGGTTACCTGTACCTCTTTCCCCCGGTTCCGCTGTTGCTCCAGGTCCTGACTCGCTTGGAGACTTACCAGGGTCGTGTTGTCCTTCTGGCCCCTTGGTGGCCGGCCCAGCCTTGGTTTCAGGCGCTGCTTGCTTGGTGTCCGTGCCCGAGGGTCTTCCCGCGGCTCCGCCTCTTTCAGCAGATCGGTCCGGCCCTGTACGAGGCTGGTTCCATCTTCTCCTCGAGTCTTCGCGTCGGTGTTTTTGACTCGGGTTTATCATTCGTTGTATGGTGCGCAGGTGGCTTCATTGTTGGTCTCCCACCTGCGTGTTTCGTCTCAGCGGCAGTATGAGGTTTCCTGGCGGTCCTTCCGGTTTTTCCTATCACTGCGTCGGTGTTCTTCAGTCTCTGATAGGGTTGTTCTGTCCTTTCTCTCTTGGTTGTTTCAGAACCGTCATCTTATGCCGAATACTGTCGCTTCGTATCGTGCGGCGTTGGCGGAGCCGCTTCAGCTTACTTTCGGGGTGGATGTTACTTCCGCCCCGTTTCGCAAGTTATCTAGGGCGTTGTTTCACCTCTGGCCTGCTCACGCGCCTCCGGAGCCGTCTTGGTCTTTGGACCGCGTGCTTTCGTTTCTCTCTCTGCCCAGGTTTGTGGTGGCCCCTTCCGTTCGGGATTGTTTTTTCAAGGCTCTTTTCCTGTTGGCTTTGGCCTCGGGGGTCGGGTGGGCGAGCTTCATGCTCTCCTCCGGCGCTTATAAAGGGTTATAAAGTGTAGCCAGCCTGCGGTTTTTCCCCGGGCCCACGACGTTCGTAAGTTTGCGGCCTTGGCGGCTGTTTTTGGCAACATGTCTTGGGTGGACATTCGGGCCTGGGGTTTTTGGAGATCGAACAGGGTCCTGGCCGCTCGCTACCTGGTGAATGTCCCTGGGCCTAGTAGGGCCTGCGTTGCATTGGGTCGGCGGTTGCAGCCAGTTGTCTCGCCTTCGCATTGAGGAGTGAGGACGGCCCGCCGCCCGGGTAAGTCCCTGTTTTCTTATCTTTGGGTAGTTAGCTCCGGGGAGCCGACGGGGCTCCCCCCAGAAATCCAGCGTTGAATGTAATGAAACGCCATTTTCTGGGCGAGTCCCGGAGGCTCCCCGGCATCCCTCCCTCTCTACCGGTCGGCGTTTTTTTTTGGTTTTTTTTACATCCAGCCTAAGAACTGAAGGTTGGGTTGCCGGCGGTGGGGTCTGGGGCTCCCCCCTTCCCCCTCCCGGGGAGGGGGGTGGGTTGCGCAGACGGAGGCACGGCGACATGATGACGTCATGAGGATTAATTTTCGTTTGGGGAGTTCTGTTCGCCTGTTCGGTCTTCGGTCGCAATAGTTTACTAGAATAGGGGTTTGTTTTGGGGCGCCTACCTTTCTGGGTGCCTGTCCCGGTCGATGGCAGACATAGAATGCTCCCAATAATAAGGGAGGTCTCTATAGGCCATTGCTCTTCGTGCCTCTCTAGAGGGGGCCAGGTTCTGGCTCGTGGTCCCCGGTAGGCAAGAACTCCATGCATTGACTGATGCCAGAAAGTTATACATATCCATTCAGCCTGGATAGCTCCGGGGAGCCTCCGGGACTCACCCAGAAAATGGCGTTTCATTACATTCAACGCTGGATTTTTAGAATATCTGGAAAGGTTTGGAGTTCAAGTGACTTGTTGAAGAGCAATGCAATGGCAGGAGCTAAAAATCTGGAGGCTTTTTTGTAAATAAAAGTGGGTATCTCCTCAAGGGCACTAGACTTGGTTTTAAGGGAAAGGATTATGTCAGTAACATCAGTGGAATTAGTAGGCATTAGGTACAGAGACTGTGGATAGTTACCTGTAAGATAGTATTGAATATTAGTACTGGAAGATGGAATATTATTTGCAAGGGATGACCCAATGGAAGAGAAGAACCTATTGAATTCAAGAGCAGAGGCTGAAAGCAGACCATCATTATTTGACTGGAGTATTGGTTTGTTATTTAAAATCTTCTTTGATCCCATTATTTGAGAAATTGTGCTCCATGTTTTCTTAATATTGCCCTTTGTGTGGGTAAATTTATCTTCGTAGTATTTAATTTTGGCTCTCCTAATTATTTTAGATAGCAATGATGAGTAATTCTTTGAAAATTCTTTGGAGACGATTCCTAACCTATACTTCTTTTCAAGGTCATGTTTTTTATTAATGGATTTAAGTATCCCCTTTGTAAGCCAAGGATTGTTTAGCCTTTTAGTTGTGACTTGTTTCGTTAGCATAGGACAGTGGGTGTTATAAAGGCTGAGAGTTTTTTGAAGAAATGATTGCACTGCTAGGTTGATGTCCCCTATGTTACCTAATTCGGATTCCCAGTTGATATTAGCAGCAGCAGCAGCAGCTATAAAATTGCCTATAGCAGTTTCATTGTGCAGCCTAAAGCTTACCTCCCTTGTCTCTAGAGGTGGTTTGTTAATGTTGGTTAGGAGAAATGTGGGGTAATGGTCTGTAGTGCTGTCGATGAATATCCCTGAAGTGGAGAGGTTATGTTGGGCCAGATGTGATCAAGAGCCGTGGCAGTACTGTCAGTGATTCTAGTAGGTCTAGTGATTAAGGATATGAGGAAGCAGGAATTCATACAGTTGAGGAAACTAGCAGCAGGAGAGTTATCAGGCTCGCAGAGGTCAACGTTAAAATCACCGGAAATAATTAAGTGGTTTTTGTTCAGTCCGTTCTCTACTATAAGATATCTAAGGTTAGTGTTAAATTCAGTCACATCAGTGTTAGGAACCCTGTAGACTGCTCCCAAAGTCAAGACAGCATCGTTACCCTTGACTCTGAAACAGGCAAATATATACTCTCCATAAGGGTCTCTAGATTTAATTACTTTTAAGCAAGTCAGTGCATGGTGGTAGTAAAGAGAAGTACCACCACCTCTTTGTATAGGACGACAGTTGTGTATGGCTGAGTAGTTAGGTATGTTGTAGAGTTGATAAGTGTCCTCTTTTAACCACATTTCAGTAAACACAATAAAAGAGAATTTGTTGTCAACTGTTTGAATCAGGGCATTAACATCATCAAAGTGTTTGCTAAGAGATCTTACATTCAAGTTAATTACAAAAACATTGTGATTACACACTAAAACATTGTTTACATCATGTGCTGTGTAATATCTGCAATTTTGTTCATTAAAGTGCTGATTGTCATAGATACTAGATAAGAGGTTAAGGTCTGGATCTATAATAGTTTGCATAAGAGGGCTGTTTTACAGAAAAGCCAAAAAGACAATGATAAAAGAACTTGCTATGAAAAAAATATATATATAAAACTTTGGTAGGTTGGTAGGTTGGTCCTATTATTATTGTATTGTTGGTATTAAAACTTTGGTAGGTTGCTTAAAAGTACTTTCAGGTACACTGTAGGTAATTATTTGCACTAATGATCAAAATTGCACAGGCAAAGCAGATCACAATGGAGCAATTGTGGTTGGGCTAGGCAACCTGGGTTACAAAGAAAAAGTAGAATAAAAATTCTAAAGTAATATAAATTTAATGGTAATTAAATAATAAAACTTAATGGGAACTTAGGAATGTAAAAAATGAACTAGAATAATTAATAACAATAGATGACCAAAAAAGTCAAAAAGCAATTATGAAATCTATAAAATGAAAAGCTTGCTTACTATACTATTGTAAGTACACTATAGTTGAATACTAAAGTTACACTAAAACAAAATGAGGTAGTTTAAATAGAGATACACTCAGGTACACTGGATAATGAAGTTTATACTAGAGGACACAGGCAAAGTCAGTGTACTATGGAACATGGGAGTAAAAAGAAAAAAAAACAATAATAAAGATAATTTTTTTTTTAATACTGTAACGTTAAAACCTTTTGAAAGGAAAGGCAGAGCTAAAGTACACAATGGCAGTTAAATGAGATTATAATTTGAATTCTGGCTATACAGCAGCTCTCCCACAGTCACTCAGGAAAAAATTAAGGGTAGCTTCAGTGGTTAATGAATAGGTTTTTCCAGTGTCAGTCCTCCTACGTAACATAACAAAGATGACGACAATGTGCAATTTAATACATGAAAATACGTAATAATCCAATATTATGGACTCGCACAGTTTATTACCAAATAATGCAAAACTCAGGAGCTGGGAAGCCAATGCCGTATAATAGTTCAACTCAAAATAAAAAATACTGGACTGCGACTGTGTTGATATAAATTTACAATAATTTAGTACATAATAAATAACGACAATAAGCTACGGGGAAAAATGTGCGGATACTATGTAGAGTCAAACTGAAACAGTCTAAGCGCAAAGATAGGATTGGATAATAACTAGAGAGCAGGATTACAATTTATAAGCAATAAATAGTACATTAGAAATATAACGATGGTTCCACTAAGAAGAGTGTAAAAGAGAGACATAACATAACAACAAAGGTAACTACAGAAGGCCTATTGGCCCATACGAGGCAGCTCCTATTTATAACCACCCAATCCCACTCGTATACATGTCCAACCCACACTTGAAACAATCGAGGGACCCCACTTCCACCACGTTACGCTGTAATTGGTTCCACAAATCAACAACCCTGTTACTGAACCAGTATTTACCCAAGTCTCCTAAATCTAAACTTGGCAATTTATACCCATTGTTTCGTGTTCTCTCTTGTGTTGATACTTTTAATACCCTATTAATATCCCCTTTGTTATGTACATTCATCCACTTGTAAACCTCTATCATGTCACCCCTAACTCTTCGCCTTTCCAGTGAATGCAACTTAAGCTTTGTTAATCTTTCTTCATATGAAAGATTTCTAATTTGGGGAATTAACTTAGTCATCCTACGCTGGACACGTTCAAGTGAATTTATATCCATTCTATAGTGCGGCGACCAAAACTGAACTGCATATTCTAAATAGGGCCTAACCAGAGCTAGATATAGCTGAAGAACCACACCAGATGTCTTGTTGTAACAAGAGAGCAGTACATAGTAGTACAACATGAACATCATAACAACATGAACAAGCCACATGGAGGATGAACAAACCACAGGTGCCAGTCAGGCGACGGCAGACAATGTAAAAGTTACACCTCAGTACCAGTTAACCAGGGGGACAGGTCAGCGGTTACCAAGTCACTAGGAGGTGAGAGTTGATGCGTCATGATAATCTACAGGGATTAACTCTCCACAATAAAGGCAAACCCTCATGTTCAGCTGAGGAGCAGAGATCATGGAAGGGAGACAGTAGAGTGGGCACAGCC
>WNGS01162155.1:53503-67054 GCA_020271785.1 Procambarus virginalis
ATTTGACTATACAATTTGTTATTATATATCTCACCATGGGTGCCAAGAAAGCCAGTGGTAAGGGATAAAGGCCAGAAAGCCCATGTGAGGATGACAATAGAGAAAACAAGAGATCATTCGGAAGCATGAGAACGGTACACGTGTTGTTGAACTTTGTAGGCAGTACAACAAAGCCACATCAACAATATGCACTATACTTAAGAGAAAAATGAGATTATGAGTGCTAAAGTGGCAAAATGAGTAAGAACAATAACGAAACAAGACCACAAATACTTGAAGAAGTGGAAAAGTTGTTATTAATTTGGATACACGACAAGGAGTTAAGGGGTGATAGTGTTTCGGAGGCCATTATTTGTGAGAAAGCCAGGGTATTGCACGAAGACCTTCTAAGAATACCCCCTGCAATGCCTGCAGCATTCAACAACAAGGTAAGTAATAACTTGAACATAGTTTTGTAGGTTTATTTAGATGAATTAGGTATAAAATTTAGTTTGATATGGGGTTTTTTTGGGTAGTCAGGAACGGGTTAATTCATTCCCATTATATCTTATGGGGAAATTAGCTTCAGAATACGAGTTTTTTGGAATACGAGGTGTCTCCAGGAACCAATTAAACTCTTAAACTGAGGTATGCCTGTATGTCTTGGCAAAATTTGAATTTTCACCAAAAACTGCGTATTTTTACTCAGTGCTGGACTCTGCCAAATTTTTGCACCCAGAAAAAAAATTCTATCACCCAAAATATGGTAAAACTCCCTTAACCCTTAAACTGCGCATGGCGTATATATACGCCCTGAGTAACATGTCCGACGGTGCGCATGGCGTATATATACGCCATAGGGTGCCATTCCCGATTCAAATGGCCCGCGGCTACACGGGGTTCACAGTAGCTTCCTCAGGGCTCTTGTAAACAGACGCAATTAAAAAAAAAATCGTGGGCAATATTCTCAGGTGTGAGAGGCACAGTACTGTTGGAGCAACCAAGGCTGGCGCACGCAGCATGAGCGATCAGCATTGCTGTTCAGCTTGTGACCACAGCATCACCGAAAAATGTCAAAATAAATATATAACTGTTATTATTTAGTGATGACAATATTACAGATGACCCGTGACTGTGATATAAATAACCAGGGTTGTGATAATAGCAGGATTGTTGTAATAGCGCTGTGGGAGGAGTAATGCTGAGAGACTGAGGGAGACAGCATCGTTTACTGACTGTGTGGCCACCTGTTATTGTTTACATTCACCATACCAGCTCAGTGGTTCTCTATGGTGAACACAAATGTAGATACTTATATATAATGTGTGTATTAGTGTAATAACAGCAAAGGATTATGCTGGGAGGAGCCATTTGGGTGACGGAGGTGACGTCGTCTGCACGATTTGTCAAGCTGTTTAGAGGGTGGCCACTATGCTCTTTGGGCGCACTACAAGCTTAGGTGTACAGTTACAGTGCATAAAACATGTAGATATTTATATATAATATGTGTATATAGGGTAATAACACTGAAAACAGTATTGTTGGGGAGAAAGTTTAGTGCGTGTGACCTTGAATGAGTGAGGGAGCCGCCAGCTGTGTATACCGACGACTCTTAGTGCCTGAACTAACTATATCAGCTTAGCTGTACAGTTGTGGTGAACAAAATATATACATACTTATATATAACGTCTGTATATAGTGTAATAACACCACAAATGGTATTGTTGGGGGAGAAAGTTTAGTGCGTGTGTTGAGGGAGTGGCAGCGAGTGGCTGGCTGGTGTGTGGCGGTAACTCTTCGTTGCTCTTCGACTCTCAATACCAACTTAGTGGTTCGTAATGGTGACCAAAATATGCAAATACTTATATATAACCTGTGTATAGAGTGTAATAGCAGCAAACAGTATTGTTGGGGGAGAAAGTTTAGTGTGTGTGTGACCTTGAATGAGTGAGGGAGCCGCCAGCCGCCAGCTGTGCATACCGACGACTCTTAGTGCCTGAACTAACTATATCAGCTTAGCTGTACAGTTGTGGTGAACAAAATATATACATACTTATATATAACGTCTGTATATAGTGTAATAACACCACAAATGGTATTGTTGGGGGAGAAAGTTTAGTGCGTGTGTTGAGGGAGTGGCAGCGAGTGGCTGGCTGGTGTGTGGCGGTAACTCTTCGTTGCTCTTCGACTCTCAATACCAACTTAGTGGTTCGTTATGGTAACCAAAATATGCAGATACTTCTATATAACCTGTGTATAGAGTGTAATAGCAGCAAAACTATTTGTTTATTGTTTTATGAACATAATAATTGAATTACTAATATGCACACCATACGTTTGAGTATAGCGATTATTCACCACTTTTATTATATAAATTATTACAATACACACTATTGAATAATATTACTGCAAAAAAACTAAGAAAAAATCAATCGGAGACATTGAAACAATTAGGTAATAATATCTTTGTGGCAACTCCCATCTGTCAACGCGGGTGACGCTGACCGGCCCTGGCGACCGCTCTGTCAACGCCCACTTTTTGCCAGACTTCCTCGGTCAATTGCGCCCAAAATATGTGACCTACGATTTTTTTGCTATTTTTCCCGTGCTCAGGGGACACAAATTAACGTGTTTAGAAGACGAAAAAAATTTTTGGAATTTTTTTTTCTTGCGCACAGGGGTGTAAATGTCCCCAGGACCCCTGAGCAGTGTAAGGGTTAATTCGTCAAAAATGGGTTTCTTGTTCTCAGATATAAATACGCTATTATTTAATACTGACGCTGTATACAAAACAATACTGACACATCGGGCGGTTTCAACACTCATCAATTCGAATTTTCATCAAAATCTGAGATTTTCACCTCAAGTGGACTCTAACTCTTCAATTGCACATCGCATCATATGATGCTTTGACCGACTTGCAGAAAATTGCGCATCGCATCATATGATGCGTTGGAGTACTACGCAAAATTTAAACGGCCCGCGGATACACGGGGTTCACCACACCTTCATCAAGGCTCTTGTAAACAGACGCCATTTTTAAAAAAAATCGTGGGCCAATCTCCCGGGTGTTAGGGGCCTTAGTATCGCGTAAGCTACCAAGCCTGACGCACGCAGCATGAGCTCACAGCACTGCTGTTCAGCTTGTGACCACAGCATCGCCTAAAAATGCCATAATATACTTGTTCATGCTATTATGTAGCGATAATATTATTACAGAAGACCCCTTACTGTGATAAAACTGACCAGGGGTCTGATAATAAGAGGATTGTGATGATATTTAGCGCTGTGCTCCATGGAGGGAGGAGTAATGCTGTGGGAGGGAGGGTGGTGGCGTTGTTATCTGACTGTGTGTGGCCACCTTTTATTGACTGCACTCACCATACCAGCTTAGTGGTTCGCTATAGTGAACACAAATGTAGATACTTATATATAACGTGTGTATAGAGGGTATAAACAGCAAGAGTAGGAGGTTGGGAGCCGCCATTTTGGTGAGAGAGTAGCGTCGTCTGCAGGAATTATCGTGTTGTTTACTGATGACCACGATGGTCTTTGGGCACCATACCAGTTTACTTGTACAAGTATGGTGAATAAAACCGGTAGATATTTATATATAATGTGTGTATATAGCGTAATAACACCACAAGCAGTATTGTTGGAGGAGAAATATTAGTGCGTCTGGTGAGGAAGGGAGGGAGTGGCAGCCAGTGGCGGGCTGCCACTGGCTGCCACTGCCACTCAGCATACCAACTTAGTGGTTCGTTATGGTGAACACGAATGTAGATACTTATATATAGCGTTTGTATATAGTGAATAAAAGCAAAAACAGTATTGTGGGAGGAGAATGTGGGCGAGTCAGGTGACTTGAGGGAGGGCGTGAGTGGCTGGCTGGTACACGGCGGTCACTCCTCGTTACTTTTTGACTCATAATAGCAACTTAGTGGCTCGTTATGGTGAACAAAACATGCAGATACTTTTATATAACCTGTGTATATAGTGTAACAACCGACAAAGTATTTGTTCACTGTTTGATGAACATAATTGAATCAACAATAAGCACACCATATTTTTGAGTACAGCGATGATTCACATATTTCATTATATAAATATATCACACTACACACTATTGAATAATATTACAGCAAAAAAAACTACGAAAAATCAATCAGAGACATTGAAATAATGAGGCAATTATCTCTTTGTGGCATATGTGTCCTGACAGCTGGCGATCAACAGACCGCCTGGGACGCATGCTGAGTGAGCGCCTATTTTGTGCCAGACTTCCCTGCCCTATAGCGGCCAATATATTCAGCTTACGATTTTTTTATTATTTTTTCCCGTGATCAGTGAACACAAATTAACAGGTTAGGAAGAAAAAATAATTTTTTTTTTTTTTTTGTATACGCCTGTGGGTGTCAAATTTTATTAGCCCTTAACCCTCAAACCGCTAGGGGCCCAAATGGAATTCACACCCACAGGCGCAACAAAAAAAAAAATCCAAAAAATTCTTTCGTCTTATAGAATTGTTTATTTTTGTTCCCTGATCACGGAAAAAATAACAAAAAAATCGTAGGTAGCATATTTTAGCCGCAGTAGGGTAGGGAAGTGTGGCAAAAAAGGGGCGTTGGCAGAGCCTTCGCCAGACGAGGTGTACTCCGCCCGAGCTGTCAGACGGCAGTTGCCACAAATATATTATTTCCTAATTATTTCAATGTCTCTGATTGATTTTTTCTTAGTTTTTTTGCAGTAATATTATTCCATACAGTGAATTGTGGTATATTTATATTATAAAATGTGTGAACCATCGCTGTACTCAAAATTATGGTGTGCATATAAGTGATTCAATTATTATGTTCATAAAACAATAAACAAATAGTTTTGCTGTTGTTACACTATATACACAGGTTATATATAAGTATCTGCATGTTTTGTTCACCATAACGAACTACTAAGTTGGTCTTGTGAGTCAAAAAACAACGAGGAGTGGCCGCCACACACCAGCGAGCCACTCACTGCCACGCCCTCCCTCAACACCACCTCAGTCACCCTCATTTACCTCCCACAATACTGTTTTTGCATTTATTCACTATACACAGACGTTATATATACGTATTTACATGTTTTGTTCACCATAACTGTACATCTAAGCTTGTATGGTGAGTAAACGCACAAAGACGTAGCTACTCCACAGTCAGCTGATCGGCGGCCACCCTCAAGGCCACACACACTAATATTTCTCCTCCAACAATATTGGTTGTGGTGATTATGCTATATACACACATTATATATAAGTATCTACCTGTTTTATTCACCATACTTGTACAAATAAGCTGATATGGTGCCCAAAGACCCTTTGTGGTCACCAGTAAACAACACGATAATTCCTGCAGACGACGCTCCTCCTTCACCAAAATGGCGGCTCCCAACCTACTCCTCTCGCTGTTATCTCACACTATACACACGTTATATGTAAGTATCTACATTTGTGTTCACCATAGCGAACCACTAAGCTGGTATGGTGAGTGCAGTCAATAAATGGTGGCCACACACAGTCGGAAGACAACGCCACAATCCTCCCTCCACAGCTGTACTCCTCCCTCCATCAAGCACAGAGCTAAATATCTCCACAATCAAGCTGTTATCAGAATCCTGGTCAGTTTTCTCAAAGTCAGGGGGCTTCAGTAATACTATCACTGCTAAATAATAGCAGTATCACTTATATTTTGGCATTTGTAGGAGATGCTGTGGTCACAAGCTGAACAGCGGTGCTGTGAGCTCGTGCTGCGTGCGCCAGCCTTGGTGGCTGGCACAATACTGACGCTCTCACTCTCAAAAATGTTGGGCTGGATTTTTTTTCTAGGTGGGATCTGGCAACTATCAGTCGTGGCTGTACTATTGCTGCCCCTATCCCAGGCGGGGTGTTTAAATTATAGCGCTAGACACGAAATCATATATAAATGATGTGCGCGATATCGGTTTTGTCACTGATATCATTTATATATGATATGCGCGGTTTGAGGGTTAAATGCGCCATTTAAGGGCTAATAAAATCACAACACGATTTTCTCGAAAAATAACTAAATTCGGCAAAAATGTAATTATCACTGTTTAATGCTTAACCCTTTAACTGTGTTGCCTCCAAATATGACACCCCCGTGGTGCGCAGGAAATAAATTCTCTGGAAAAAATTCTTTTTTCTTTTTAAAGTGTCAAAAACCCTTCCCTCAGTATGGGTATGTAAAAAAAAAAGTCGTAACTGTAATTACTTTGGCTGTTATGGGGTCCGTAAGTTGGGGCGTGACGTCATGATTCCCCGTGCGCCCGTGCTGTAAGCTCCAGGGGCGGGGCGCGCGAGTTGCCGCGAATATATTTTCGTTCATTTTTTTCGCACAGTTCCAAATACATTTTATTTGTTTTTACGTACTAATCCTATGTATAGTGAACACGTACACTATATTATGGCAGTAAAACAACCGTACTGTCCGAAGACACTGTGTTACGTGCATGACACTTGTGTACACATATGCTGCACATATTTACTATGTATCATGCTAATTTATGTATACATATAATCTATTTACACACTACACACTGTCACACACTATATACATTCACCATCAACACACTCAGAACACCTCGAGTGAGAGCAGCCACACCCAGCCAGTCTCCCTCACTCCAACATCTTACTCGCCAACATTGCTCCTCCTACCATACTGTTATAGTTCTTATTACACATGTTCTATATACCTATCTACATGTTTTATTTACCAGAACTATGCAAGTAAGCCGGTATTGTGTCCAAACAGTACAGTGGCCACCATTCACTGCATGAAAAATCACACAGCAGACAGCAGACGACGCTACGATTACGTCACCTCCCTCACCAAAATAGTTCCTCTCAACATTCTCCTGTTACTGTTCTTACACTATATACACACACTATATATACCCATGTACATATGTGTTGCCCATAGCGAACCACTAAGCTATTATGGTGAGCGAAACAAGAGTGGCTGCCACACACACACACACACAATGAGGCTACCTCAATTCTCGCCCTCCCTCCCTCGCCAAACTTTCCTCCTTCCACAATACTACGCACAACGCTAATTATAACCACAATCCTGCTATTATCACAATCCTGGTCACTAATTCCTGTAAATGAATAATTGACCACACGTTTATTTTGAAAAGGAACCTAAGAAATCATTTGAAAATTCCTAGATGGACGAAATAATGCTGTGGTGCTGTGAACATCGTGAACAGCATTGAATCACTGATAATTGAACATTGTACCCAGTCATTATCACACTCAGGCTCTTCTATAACACTATCATGGCTAAATGATACAAGTTATATATATATTTTGACATTATTAGGCGATGCTGTGGTCACACGCTGAACAGCAGTGCTGTGCGCTCATGCTGCGAGCGCCAGCCTTGGTTGATCACACACTACTGAGGCTCCCACACCCGGGAATGTGGACCACGATTTTTTTAAAGATGGCGTCTGTTTACAAGAGCCCTGAGGAAGCTGATGTGAACCCCGTGTAGCCGCGGGAGATTTGAATGGAACGTGAAAAATACAAATACCCGGAGGCGCATTGCGCAAACCAGACGCGAGCCTGCAGGCGCGTTGTGCAGTTAAAGGGTTAAGAACAGAATTACGTCCCTTGCGTGCACTAGAGAGTAATGCTGGCCCCAGAATATACACGAAACATGAGAATTCGAATTTTCGCCAAAATGTACGATTCTAGCCCAAGCTGGACTTAGAAAAATTTTCACCTACGTTTCCACAAAAATTCTAAGTCTACAACACAATTCTACCGTCTTACTGGTAAAACTAGAAACAATATCACTCGCAACGACTGGGGAATCCTAATGACGCCCAGGTCATATACGTGACCCACGAATACAAATCTATTACAGTTAACGACTTTCCGATGTTGACTTAGCCGAAAACTTATCCCAAAATACTTAGAAATATTTTCACTAGCTCCATCAACCATTTACAACGAAAATTACTATTCCTGAACATAAACTGCTTCACTTAACTATCGTAGCCAACATATAGCCCTAAGTCCAGAGGATTAACTACGCTCTAGAACCAACGCCTCTGACTTAGACCGATATACCTGGTTGATACCTGGTTGATGGGGTTCTGGGAGTTCTTCTACTCCCCAAGCCCGGCCCGAGGCCAGGCTTGACTTGTGAGAGTTTGGTCCACTAGGCTGTTGCTTGGAGCGGCCCGCAGGCCCACATACCCACCACAGCCCGGCTGGTCCGGAACTCCTTGGAGGAATAAATCTAGTTTCCTCTTGAAGATGTCCACGGTTGTTCCGGCAATATTTCTTATGCTTGCTGGGAGGACGTTGAACAACCGTGGACCTCTGATGTTTATACAGTGTTCTCTGATTGTGCCTATGGCACCCCTGCTCTTCACTGGTTCTATTCTGCATTTTCTTCCATATCGTTCACTCCAGTACGTTGTTATTTTACTGTGTAGATTTGGGACCTGGCCCTCCAGTATCTTCCATGTGTATATTATTTGATATCTCTCTCGTCTTCTTTCTAGTGAGTACATTTGGAGAGCTTTGAGACGATCCCAATAATTTAGGTGCTTTATCGCGTCTATACGTGCTGTATAATAAGGAATAGCAAGACTTAATGTACGCACTTAGCCTAATATACACGAAAATACTGAACACTTGTGAAAAATTTTAACCGGGGATTGAATTTAGGGGAAAAAATTGTTAATCTCTAGAAAACGCAATTAAACGGGATTACTTTATAAATTTTATTATATTTAATTTAAAGATACACTCGACTTAATCCTATAATTGCTCCTACTGGCTCGCCGTCCCGCGCCTAGCCTAGGGGTCTCGACCGTCTAGATTCTAACAGAGCGACACGCAGCTTTCAGCAACAATTAAGACTAGAGGAGACTCAACCTCCACTAAGTGTGCGATCACTTAGTCGTTGAATCGTTGCTAGGTAGTTTACTAGTCCGTCCCTCGGAGGCCGCAACGCCCTTCACGGATTTACGTTTTTCCTTAGCGTTCTGGGTCGTCTAACAACGCCCTCGGACCTATCTCCTGGCGTCCCACAGATAAATCCGCCCAGACAGCCCACAAGGAACTGCTGTTGAGAGTATGGTGGCTCCCAACACCTCTGAATCAATTGCAATGGGTCGAGTATGGTACCCAGTCCAATCAACTCGGAGCGGTCTCCTTAGTCAATAAAACTGAACAGAAATTACTTACTAACTAATCCTTAATCGTATCAGCCCGCATGACCCCAAGATTCGCCAATCCCCACTCAAACGCACTGTTGTGAGGCGCACTGCTAATCCTGGCCCGCGGCTGTCCTCCCTAGCCTCCATGCACGTGTCCGAATGGCGAGACGCGTGAGCCTTTCAACAATTTCAAACAAAATTGTTGAAACCACCGCTGTGCACCATTGTAACACGGGAGGGGGTTCAAAACCTTCTACTACCCCCTTTTTACTCTTTATACCCGTATTCTTTACTTTTAAGTTCTTTACCAAGGGACCCCAAGACTTTTACTCGAGCCGACTCCACGCCACGTGGTCTCAAGACGATCGACCGTCTCAAGATTCTACACCCGTATGACGTGAAATAGACTTCTAGCAAATCTCTAGGATCTCCTTTCCGCCGCCACCACCAGATCATTAACACGGATGAGCAATGATCGAGATCTGGATCGATCACGCTAAACAATCAACCTTGGGGCTTGATCCCCACTAGTAAACATATAAATACCCTTGGATCATACGTGTGGAGTTAACTGAAATCAACAGGGATGATAATCCTGATTGGATGTTAGAATCGGCGTCCAATCCAACTCGACCACGTGGGGACCACGTGAAAAGGACAATTTCACAAAAATACAAAGGAAAAATGGAAATAATAAAAATGCACATTAAGCTAATTAATTTATTCAAAACTAAACAAGATCTAAAGAAATGTTCACTCCCTACTTTTGAACACTCCCTAACTGAACATTTAACGGCAATGAGTGACCTATCCCTAAGAAACTCCAAGCAACTTTTACCTTCTATAGGCAGCTAGATGTTGTGTTGCCTTGGGGAAGAGGTGAGATGGATGACCTCTCCCAGTTGCTGCTGAAACCACACTAATCGTCCTCTCTCTGCTCCTCTACCCAGACGCCTAGATCTGTATTCTTCCGCTAGTATCTAAGTTACTTTGCCAGGCTTAAGTTATAACAATTAACCTCTGTTGTACTGAATGTTCCAGATTGGTTGATTTATTGTACTGAAGTTAAATTACACAAACATCTTAAGGAAGAGCTATTCCCAATTACAAAATAGCTGTTTGACCTTTGAGAAAAATAGAGGACGTGGCAACTGGTGACCTATGACCGCCAGGTCACTCCGCAATAAGGAGTAGTCCTGACCTGTGACGTCACTGAAGGTGACTTAAAACTCATTCTCCAATTAATTACAATACTCTTGATATTATAAACAGTAATACTATACAATCCAATTTGAATGCAAACTGAATGAAGGCTAATTTCTCTAAATAAGTGAATACTATCTAATGATTCATTATACGAACAAAGGCGTCAGGTTATTTTCACCGCTAATTCCCTAGGGGATGCTCCCGGGTCGACACCACGCGGGTCCAGCTTCCCATCCTCCCTTGTGTAGATAACCATTCTGGATAAATTTTACAACAAGCCTAGATTGTTACACGGACGGCCTCTCTCGGTTCCGTCCCCTGTCTTCGGAGTGGACGGTCGATGCCGACTTCTTCCTTTGGCTGTGCCAGACGTTCGGGACTCCGGACGTGGATCTCTTCGCGTCGGCGTGGTCGAGGCGTCTCCCGGTTTATTTGGCGCCCTTTCCCGACTGCGAAGTCGTCGGGGTCGACGCCTTCCGGCTGGACTGGGCGAGGTGGGGTTACCTGTACCTCTTTCCCCCGGTTCCGCTGTTGCTCCAGGTCCTGACTCGCTTGGAGACTTACCAGGGTCGTGTTGTCCTTCTGGCCCCTTGGTGGCCGGCCCAGCCTTGGTTTCAGGCGCTGCTTGCTTGGTGTCCGTGCCCGAGGGTCTTCCCGCGGCTCCGCCTCTTTCAGCAGATCGGTCCGGCCCTGTACGAGGCTGGTTCCATCTTCTCCTCGAGTCTTCGCGTCTGGTGTTTTTGACTCGGGTTTATCATTCGTTGTATGGTGCGCAGGTGGCTTCATTGTTGGTCTCCCACCTGCGTGTTTCGTCTCAGCGGCAGTATGAGGTTTCCTGGCGGTCCTTCCGGTTTTTCCTATCACTGCGTCGGTGTTCTTCAGTCTCTGATAGGGTTGTTCTGTCCTTTCTCTCTTGGTTGTTTCAGGACCGTCATCTTATGCCGAATACTGTCGCTTCGTATCGTGCGGCGTTGGCGGAGCCGCTTCAGCTTACTTTCGGGGTGGATGTTACTTCCGCCCTGTTTCGCAAGTTATCTAGGGCGTTGTTTCACCTCTGGCCTGCTCACGCGCCTCCGGAGCCGTCTTGGTCTTTGGACCGCGTGCTTTCGTTTCTCTCTCTGCCCAGGTTTGTGGTGGCCCCTTCCGTTCGGGATTGTTTTTTCAAGGCTCTTTTCCTGTTGGCTTTGGCCTCGGGGGGTCGGGTGGGCGAGCTTCATGCTCTCCTCCGGCGCTTATAAAGCGTTATAAAGTGTAGCCAGCCTGCGGTTTTTCCCCGGGCCCACGACGTTCGTAAGTTTGCGGCCTTGGCGGCTGTTTTTGGCAACATGTCTTGGGTGGACATTCGGGCCTGGGGTTTTTGGAGATCGAACAGGGTCCTGGCCGCTCGCTACCTGGTGAATGTCCCTGGGCCTAGTAGGGCCTGCGTTGCATTGGGTCGGCGGTTGCAGCCAGTTGTCTCGCCTTCGCATTGAGGAGTGAGGACGGCCCGCCGCCCGGGTAAGTCCCTGTTTTCTTATCTTTGGGTAGTTAGCTCCGGGGAGCCGACGGGGCTCCCCCCAGAAATCCAGCGTTGAATGTAATGAAACGCCATTTTCTGGGTGAGTCCCGGAGGCTCCCCGGCATCCCTCCCTCTCTACCGGTCGGCGTTTTTTTTCGTTTTTTTTTACATCCAGCCTAAGAACTGAAGGTTGGGTTGCCGGCGGTGGGGTCTGGGGCTCCCCCCTTCCCCTCCCGGGGAGGGGGGTGGGTTGCGCAGACGGAGGCACGGCGACATGATGACGTCATGAGGATTAATTTTCGTTTGGGGAGTTCTGTTCGCCTGTTCGGTCTTCGGTCGCAATAGTTTACTAGAATAGGGGTTTGTTTTGGGGCGCCTACCTTTCTGGGTGCCTGTCCCGGTCGATGGCAGACATAGAATGCTCCCAATAATAAGGGAGGTCTCTATAGGCCATTGCTCTTCGTGCCTCTCTAGAGGGGGCCAGGTTCTGGCTCGTGGTCCCCGGTAGGCAAGAACTCCATGCATTGACTGATGCCAGAAAGTTATACATATCCATTCAGCCTGGATAGCTCCGGGGAGCCTCCGGGACTCACCCAGAAAATGGCGTTTCATTACATTCAACGCTGGATTTTTAGAATATCTGGAAAGGTTTGGAGTTCAAGTGACTTGTTGAAGAGCAATGCAATGGCAGGAGCTAAAAATCTGGAGGCTTTTTTGTAAATAAAAGTGGGTATCTCCTCAAGGGCACTAGACTTGGTTTTAAGGGAAAGGATTATGTCAGTAACATCAGTGGAATTAGTAGGCATTAGGTACAGAGACTGTGGATAGTTACCTGTAAGATAGTATTGAATATTAGTACTGGAAGATGGAATATTATTTGCAAGGGATGACCCAATGGAAGAGAAGAACCTATTGAATTCAAGAGCAGAGGCTGAAAGCAGACCATCATTATTTGACTGGAGTATTGGTTTGTTATTTAAAATCTTCTTTGATCCCATTATTTGAGAAATTGTGCTCCATGTTTTCTTAATATTGCCCTTTGTGTGGGTAAATTTATCTTCGTAGTATTTAATTTTGGCTCTCCTAATTATTTTAGATAGCAATGATGAGTAATTCTTTGAAAATTCTTTGGAGACGATTCCTAACCTATACTTCTTTTCAAGGTCATGTTTTTTATTAATGGATTTAAGTATCCCCTTTGTAAGCCAAGGATTGTTTAGCCTTTTAGTTGTGACTTGTTTCGTTAGCATAGGACAGTGGGTGTTATAAAGGCTGAGAGTTTTTTGAAGAAATGATTGCACTGCTAGGTTGATGTCCCCTATGTTACCTAATTCGGATTCCCAGTTGATATTAGCAGCAGCAGCAGCAGCTATAAAATTGCCTATAGCAGTTTCATTGTGCAGCCTAAAGCTTACCTCCCTTGTCTCTAGAGGTGGTTTGTTAATGTTGGTTAGGAGAAATGTGGGGTAATGGTCTGTAGTGCTGTCGATGAATATCCCTGAAGTGGAGAGGTTATGTTGGCCCAGATGTGATCAAGAGCCGTGGCAGTACTGTCAGTGATTCTAGTAGGTCTAGTGATTAAGGATATGAGGAAGCAGGAATTCATACAGTTGAGGAAACTAGCAGCAGGAGAA
>WNGS01162156.1:0-36623 GCA_020271785.1 Procambarus virginalis
GATCTCTTTCGCTCCCTCCGCGTACGAATTGGATTCGGTGTCTACCCCTCCCCGGGTTCGGTTCCGTGATCCCTATGGTTCCTCGGTTCTGTCTTTCCAGAGGTTTTCAGCTTCCCACATTTTGTCTTTTGAGGTGCAGGAAGCCCTTGAGGCTTATCTCCTGCATGACCTGGATTATGCTTTAGTGATGGATCCGCGTTCCTTTGTGTACCATTTGTCATGTTCAGGGACTGACTCGGTTTTGTTGTGGGGCATCAGGGTTACCACTAGCGTTGTTTTCCCTTCGGGTTGAATCTGGCGCCTCGCGTTTTCACACACCTTACTCAGGTCGTGGTGGCCCGTCTTCTTCTGTTAACACTTTCGTACTCTCGATTCGACCGTGTGCGTGCACTATTTTTTTCACGGTTCTGGTTTCGATGCGCACCCATGCGTGCAACGATAAAATATTTGTATAAATTCCATTTTCTATCCGATTTTGTTGGGGATAGTTTAGAAATGTTCGCCATGAAATTTACGTTTTTTCTAATAACCGAAGAGCTTATTAAAGAAAACGGCATGGCAGTGAATCATCTTGGTGTAACAATTGTATTATTGACACGACGAGTACGATCGACGTAGTTTTTATGTTGCCGGTCGAACGCATCCTTATGTGATGGTTTATACATATGTTCTTCTAGAACATTCTATTGTGAACACATTGGTACAAAAATTAAATACGTACATCCAAAAATAATGTCAGGACAGTGAATTGAATATACACATTTCGC
The DNA here is from genome assembly GCA_020271785.1 of Procambarus virginalis. NCBI lineage: Eukaryota > Metazoa > Arthropoda > Malacostraca > Decapoda > Cambaridae > Procambarus > Procambarus virginalis. The sequence continues at coordinate 768 of WNGS01162156.1, forward strand.
CGATATGCCGCCGCGGGTAACACTTCAGCCACTTCCCACCGTCTTGTGGGTCGGTTGCGACATTGATTCTATATTTATATGCATATGTCCGTATAGAGAATTTTATTGCGGTTCCAATGATACCATAATCAATGATGTAGGATAAATGTGGTCTTCGCAATCATTAAGAGAGTGGAAACATTTTGTTGCTGTTTGGCGCTCTTGGCAAGTGATGTCAATAGTTTTTTATTTGGTGTTGATATTCCTTATGCTTTGGCAGCATTTTATATGTATGTTCTTATAGACAATTCTATTGTGAACACAGTGATACCAAATTTAAATACGTACGGCTACAATTAGTGTCAGGACAGTAAAAAGAGTATACACTTTTCGGTCTTACCGCTTAGGTTCGACAGCACAAGGGCAGAGTTTTTTTCACTTCGCCGACAGCAGGAAAGTGTTAAATGTTCAGGTTCTAACCTACCTCGACGACTGGCTGGTTTGGGCTCCCAGCCAGTCCGCGTGTCTGCTCGCCAGGGATTTGGTTTTTCCCATCTCGCTGGGTCCGGGTTCTTGGTGAACTGGAGGAAGTCCCATCTGGTTCCCTCTCAGGTTCGGCCTTGGCTGGGTCTGGTTTGGGACACTCGTACCTCTTCCTCCGGGGGCTCTGCTTTATCTACGTTTCCCCCTTCGTCTGTTCCTGAGGGGTTCCCGGGTCATGAGACAGTTGCTCGAGAGATTGTGCAAGAGCCTGAACTTTGCCATGATGGTCTACCTGCTGGGTTGGGTGTGGCTTCGTCAGCTGTTCTGGTTCTTTCAGGTATGGCCCTTCCACCTCTCGGAATCGTTGGGTTCGGCCTCCGGGGGTTTTGCGTCGGTTGCTGCGTCGTCGGCTTCCTCTTCGGGTTTTTCGGGTGTCAGTGCCTTAACCCTCAAACCACTAGGGGCCCAAATGGAATTCACACCCACAGGCGCAACAAAAAAAAAAATCCAAAAAATTCTTTCGTCTTATAGAAGTGTTCATTTTTGTTCCCTGATCACGGAAAAAATAAAAAAAATCGTAGGTGGCATATTTTAGCCGCAATAGGGTGGGGAAGTGTGGCAAAAAACCAGCGTTGAATGTAATGAAACGCCATTTTCTGGGTGAGTCCCGGAGGCTCCCCGGAGCTATCCCAGGCTGATATGCTAATGTCAGACTTTGGCATCAGTCATGTGTATGGAGTTCTTAGGCCTACCGGGGACCACGGCCAGAACCGGGCCCCCTCAGAGAGGCAAGGGGAGCAATGGCCTATAGAAGCCCCCGTGTGATTGGAAGCATTCTATGTCTGCCATCGACCGGGACAGGCACCCAGAAAGGTAAGCGCCCCAAAACAAACCCCTATTCTGGTTAAAATTGCTACCAAAAGCCAAACTAGTGGATAGAACTCCCCAACAGAAAAACAAGCAAACTAGTATGACGTCACACGTCACCGCGCCGCTGTCTGCGCAGCTCCCCCCTCCCCGGGAGGGGGAAGGGGGAGCCCCAGACCTCCCACGCCGGCTATCCACCCATCAGTTCTGAGGCTGGATGTCAAGACACGCGAAAAAAAACGCCGACCGGAGGGAGGGAGGGTTGCCGGGGAGCCTCCGGGACTCACCCAGAAAATGGCGTTTCATTACATTCAACGCTGGTTTTCTGGGGGGAGCCCCGTCGGCTCCCCGGAGCTAACTACCCACAGAGGAAGATCAAAAGGGACGGAACCGGGAGGCGGACACCACGCACCCCTCCCCCTGGAAGCGATACAACCGGCAGCAACGCCAACCCAAGGCGCCACAGCCCCGGAAAGTCCTGGGAACAACACAAGAACAACGAGCAGCAAGGCCCCCGAACGAACACCAAAGATCCATGCCCGAAAGACTGCTCGAACACGTCATCCAGACGGCAGCGAGAGCAGCAAAGCCACGAACATCACGGGCAGGAGTTAAGAACACAGGCAGCCGAGCCGCAAGAACACGGCTGACAACCCAGGACACCATCACAGGCGAACCGGGAAGAACAGAACCGGATCAACGCAAAACGCGCTCCGGACACAGACGCCATGGCACACAGCGGAGACCAGGATGGTGCAAGCGGCGCACGAACAGGCCGGAGGGGAAACGACGCACAAGACAGCGTACTAACGGTGTAGAAGCAACACCAAGACCGAAAGCAAGCCAAAGCGGCCCCGCCAGCGCCGCACAAAAGAGAGGCGACAGTATGTGGCACGACGACGGCCCCCAACCCCCACCAAAAACCAAGCCGACGCTAACAAGAGGAACCACCTAAGAAGGGACAGGAAAAGGAAGGACCGCCAAAACACCCCATACTGCCGCCAAGAGAAACACGCAGGTGGGACACCGACCACCAGCTGGAGGCGAGACCACGAGGCAGACGGAAGCAGCCCCGACAAGGCCCCTCCAAGCCCAGGAAAAGGCGGAGCCGCAAGAAGATCTCGGGCGCGACCACCGAACTCAGGTGGCACAAGAAGATGGAACGTCTGCCGACCAGCATCCCAAAGTATCTCCGGGAATTCTCATCATCTGTCGATGGAGACCTGACCAAATGTAAACTGGGTCAACAAAATTATTCGCACACCCTCCGTCACTATGTGATGGAGTGCGAAAAGATACGTGAAGTTAGAGACAATTCTATAACCAATGTTCCAGCGATGTGCAAAGATTTCATTCAAAAGGATCTGCCACCAGAAATTGTAGCCAAACATCCCCAGTTTGCTAACAGTAGGTAGCAACTGAGTGATTGTAACCTATCCACCGCTGCCCACTGGATGGGGGGCGGTGTGCAGGACAAACATATAAATTTTGACACTAGCACTTCACATGTCAGTTGCTTAATTTAGAACCTGTACTTGAGGTCGATCTCGAACCCATTGTTGATGTGACTACTTATATTGAATTTGTAACTAGCTCATCAAGATTGTAACTTGCTGAGCTAAATGAAGTGTGGGGTTCAGTCCCTGAGCCCATTATGTGCCTCTAACCCTTTCCACTACCGCCCACAAGATGGGTATGGGGTGCATAATAAATGAACGAAACTAACTGCCGAACAGAAGAACTCCAAGCAAGCAAACCTGCCAGGAGTTCAGAAATGACGGGTCCGACGCGGGACATCGCCAGACCCCGAAAAACCCAATTGGCAGGGCAAGCAAGGAAACCAAAGAAGGCGGACGGGTTGCCGCCAGAACCGTACCCGAACCAAGAGGTACGAGCAACTGCAACAGACAGACAAAGAAGCACACCACAGGACCCAGGCCGAAAAAAGCCCAAGAAGCCAAGGAACACACATAGAACACCCCTGCGGCAGAGGAGGAAAACAAGGGAACGCACAAGCAAGGAAGTGGTGGAAACCGACCACGCCCCCAACATAGCAGCAAGTGCAGGCAAAACAGACAAAAGGAGATGCCAGGAAAAACGACAGGTGAGACAGTACGAAAGAGCAGAAGCATAAAAACCCCAGGAATAAGGACACGCCACCGCAAAACACGGTACTAAAGCACACGCGCAGTAGTAGCAACAGGCACCACCGCAACATGCCACAGGTAAAGAGCAACTCGCTTCTGCAAAGGCAGAGAATGGAGCAGACAGACCCCAGACAGGGCCCACGGAGACACGACAGAACCCAGCAGGCCAGGAACCCGCATACCAGGCGACCGACGGCGGAGAAACCCGCTCAAAATCGGCAGGATAAGGAACTGGGAGCTCACGTACACCCCAAGCCTGGCCCGAGGCCAGGCTAGACCGGCCAGAGGGAGGCCCACCAGGCAGCCACATGGAGCGGCCTGCAGGCCCACAGACTCCCCACAACCAGGATGGCCATAACTAATTCGAAAGCAAGCTAGCGAGCCCCGGAAGTCCACGGATGGACCATAAGGGGCATAACTGGCAATCCCCACAGTGTTCAGCGTTGTTACACCTATAATAGGGTAAGTAACAATTGTAATTACGAAACCATAAGACGCTCATTTCAACATACTAAGTAGGGTAAGGAAGGTCGGTGTTTCCATGAAGTTCCGAAAAGGAAAACGATGATGTTTAGCATGTCACCCATGCACGTAACTAATAAGGCAAGAACGACTTATTAAATGTTGCGAGGACGGGGTGGTTCAAGAGAGAACTGGAGAAGCACCTCCAAAGGATACCCGATCAACCAGGCTGTGACTCTTACGTTAGGCAGCGAGCCAGCAACGTCCAACAGCCAGGATGAGCAGTCCAGGAGGCCTGGTCGACGANGATTCAGCATCGGCGGGTGCAACATGGCTTGTAGAGCATTCATTGCCGGTGGATGCTCCATGATTTATCGATGAGAGTTCACATCGGCGGATGTAGCATGACTTGTAGAGCATTCGTTGCCGGCGGATGCTCCACGACTTGTCGATGGGAATTCAGCATCGGCAGGTGCAGCATGGCTTGCAGAGCATTCGTTGTCGGCGGATGCTCCATGACTTGTCGATGGTAATTGAGCATCGGCGGGTGCAGCATGGCTTGCAGAGCATTCGTTGCCGGCGGATGCTCCACGACTTGTCGATGGTAATTCTGCATCGGCGGGTGCAGCATGGCTTGTCGACGAAGATTTTTCACGAACCGTTGAAATCATGAATTTATCTATTTTTGTTTGAATCTGATTTTCTCTGGCTAACGTTCTGAGACATTGCTTAAAGGCTGTAAAGTGTACATAAAATTTCCAACAACCTCATGTTTACTTTTTCTTGAATATTCAATGAGTTCCTCAATTTGTTCCAATCTTTTCTGATATCCGACACCTCTAGGCAGAGCCTCACCAACATCGTCCGAGTCATCATCAGAGTCATCAGAGTCATCAGAGTCATTTCCGAGAACACTTTGTGCAATCTGTTCTTCAGTTAACAATTCATAACCAGGATCGTAATCATTTTCTAACCATTCATTGATATCATTCACTTGTACACCCTGACCAGCTTGGAGCAACATTGTTCGGATCGTTTCTTCAAACCCTTCAAAATCATTGGCTTCATTTTCAAAACCTTCGAATTCACTATCAGATACTGCTGCGTCACATCTAGGCCTCTCTGTTAACAGTTTCTTCCATGAATTTGTTAGTGTGGTTTCTTTCACTTTATTCCAAAGCCTAGCCCAGTGGAATATTGCTTCCCTGATTGTGTACTTTTTGAGATTTTCTAGTGTTCTTTGAGCCCTTGTATCCTTTCCTGTCAATTCATCTTCCTCGCTAGGTAAAACAACTAAAACATCTTCAAGCATTGCTGTTTGGTACATACGTTTAGCAGCAAGGATAACACCTTGGTCCATGGGCTGGATCAAGGATGTTGTGTTTGGTGGAAGTGCCATGCATTTTATTCTGCCATCCCTTGAAATTAACTTGCTAATGGGATGAGCAGGGGCATTATCTAGCAGCAATAATGCCTTAACCTCACTGGCCTTTATTCCACATTTGTTGATCTGGAATTCTCTAACTTCTTTGCAAAAGTGGTTTTCAAACCAGTCCGTAAATATTGTTTGATTAAACCATGATTTCTTAGAACTGTAATATATTACGGGTAGTGCCTGCATTATATTTTTTAAGGCTCGAGGATTTTTAGACTTGCCTACCACGGCACATTTTGTCCTGTGAGAGGCATCAGCATTAGCACAGAGCAAGACTGAGAGTCGTTCCTTGCTTATCTTTCGTCCAGGAATATTTTCCTGCATCCTACTGGTTAAGGATGTACTTGGTACAGCTCGCCACATAAACCCAGTTTCGTCAGCATTATATACTTGATATTTGCTTAAATTATTACTGACAATGTACTCGTTTAATTTAGCCTTGAATGAATCAACATTAGTGGGATCAGCACTTGACGCCTCACCAGAAATTTTTTGGTGTTTGAAATGTTATGCCGAGCCTTAAATCTTCCAACCCACCCATCACTTGCATTGAAATCTTTTATACCTAATTGAATGGCAAGTTTACTTGCTGCAACTTTAAGCTCTTCAAATCTTATTGCCATGCCAATTGTGCGGTGCTGAATAAACCACTTATACACTGCAGCATCCAATTGTGGATACTGACCAGACTTTACTGTTTTTCTTGAACATGCAGCACCAGAAGTAGCACACTCTGTTGTGCTCACATATTTTAATAGAGTATCCTTCTGTTTCTTGATGTCACTTACTGTACTTTCCCGATGTTAAACTCTGCTGCTACTCGTGCATGAGAATATCCTTTATCGAGTTTCTTAATTAACTCCAGCTTCTGTGCAACCGTCAGGCGCTTCCTTGGGTAACTTTTGGCATTTTGTAAATTAAAAGATCACAATTAACAGTACAGTAATATCCTTCACAATTGAAGCTAGCCGCGCGAGTTCACAGTAAACAATGGGAACACATGGCGCGGCGGAGCACATTCTAGGTCCGTGGGAAAAAAAATACCTAGTGCCTATACTATAAAAGGTATTTAATAAGAAAACAAAGACTTTTGCTTAACAAAACTGTTTCAAAATATTTTATTAATAATAATTTAGAATTTTCTTCATTAAACTGAATCATTTTAAAAGAAAATTAAGATGTAATATATGAGTCTGGACGATCCAGGTCGGTGGCCTGGTCGCCATGCGAGGGGACGCCTGTGCCACAACAATCCCAATACCGACCGTCTGTAATATCGACCGCCAAACCGGTATAGGAGGCTCCAGATACCGGTCTCCCAAACCGGTCGTTAATACCGGCAGATCGGTATAAAAGAGGCCGTTAAATTGAGTGGATACTGTAACGGAAAAGCTTAAGCAGACACGACTTTCCATACAAAGAAGGAATAATTTAAACTGGGAAATTGAAGAAATCGAACAGAGACTGAAGCATTCACATCAGATTGAAGAAAGGCAACTAGAACAAAAAGCAATTCAAGAAATAAAGGAAAAGCAAAATATTTCTTCACATATGCGAAATTAAAAGCAAAAACCACTGCCAGTATTGGACCTATTCGTACAAGTGAAGGTTCATACATGGAGGATGACAATGAAATCAGTGAAATCCTAAAAGAGCAGCATGAGGACATGTTTAGCACTCTAAAAAACAGCATGAAAGTGGAAGATCCAGACAACTTCTTTATGCATGATATCCAAACCCCTGTAAATATAATTGATATCAACATGAGCATGGCAGATTTTGAAAGGGAAATTGATAACATGCCCATGCACTCAGCCCTGGGACCAGACTCATGGAAAATGAGTTTTATAAGGAAATGCAAGGTACTAGTAGATCAGGCACTCAGTATATTGTGGAGCAAGAGCTTGGACACGGGGAGATACCAGATGCGCTTAACCTTTAAATGGCGCATAGCTATATACCATTTGACACCCACAGCCGCATACAAAAAAAAAAAAACTATTTTTTCTTCCTAACCTGTTAATTTGTGTTCACTGATCACAGAAAAATAATAAAAAAATCGTAAGTTGAATATATTGGCCGCTATAGGGCAGGAAGTCTGTCACAAAACAGGCGCTCACTCAGCATGCGTCCCAGGTGGTTTGTTGATCGCCAGCTGTCAGGCCGGAGTTGCCACAAAGAGATAATTGCCTAATTATTTCAATGTCTCTGATTGATTTTTCATAGTTTTTTTGCTGTAATATTATTGAATAGTGTGTAGTGTGATATATTTATATAATGAAATGAGTGAATCATCGCTGTACTCAAAAATATGGTGTGCTTATTGTTGATTCAATTATGTTCATCAAACAGTAAACAAATACTTTGTCGGTTGTTACACTATATACACAGGTTATATATAAGTATCTGCATGTTTTGTTCACCATAACGAACCACTAAGTTGCTATTATGAGTCAAAAAGTAACGAGGAGTGACCGCTGTGTACCAGCCAGCCACTCACGCCCTCCCTCAAGTCATCTGACTCACCCACATTCTCCTCCCACAATACTGTTTTTGATTTTATTCACTATATACAGATGCTATATATAAGTATCTACATTCGTGTTCACCATAACAAACCACTAAGTTGGTATGCTGAGTGGCAGTGGCAGCCCGCCACTGGCTGCCACTCCCTCCCTCACCTCACCTGACTTGCCACCATTTTCCACTCACCATACTGTTTTTGCTTTTATATACAGACGTTATATAAGTATTTACATGTTTTGTTCACCATAACTGTACATCTAAGCTTGTATGGTGAGTAAAGGCACAAAGATGTAGGACCTCACAGTCAGCTGATGGCTGCCACCCTCAAGGCCAGACGCACTAATATTTCTCCTCCAACAATACTGCTTGTGGTGTTATTACGCTATATACACACATTATATAAATATCTACCGGTTTTATTCACCATACTTGTACAAGTAAACTGGTATGGTGCCCAAAGACCATCGTGGTCACCAGTAAACAACACGATAATTCCAGCAGACGATGCTCCTCTCTCACCAAAATGGCGGCTCCCAACCTCCTACTCTTGCTGTTTATACCCTCTATACACACGTTATTTATAAGTATCTACATTTGTGTTCACCATAGTGAACCACTAACCTGGTATGGTGAGTACAGTCAATAAAAGGTGGCCACACAGTCAGATAACAACGCCACCACCCTCCCTCCCACAGCATTACTCCTCCCTCCATGGAGCACAGCACTAAATATCATCACAATCCTCTTATTATCAGAACCCTGGTCAGTTTTATCACAGTCAGGGGTCTTCTGTAATAATATCATCGCTACATAATACCATGAACAAGTATATTTTGGCATTTTTAGGCAATGCTGTGGTCACAAGCTGAACAGCAGTGCTGTGAGCTCATGCTGCGTGCATCAGGCTGGGTAGCTCACTCAATACTAAGGCCCCTAACACCGGGAATGTGGCCCACGATTTAAAAAAAAATGGCGTCAGTTTACAAGAGCCCTGATGAAGGTGTGGTGAACCCCGTGTATCCATGGGCCGCTTAAATCTTGCGTAGTACTGCAAAGCATCATATGATGCGATGCACAATTTACTGCAAGTCAGTCAAAGCATCATATGATGCGATGTGCAATTTAAGAGTTAAANATAGGCAAAATTGTTGCAATCCACCCAGATCGCCAAGGTATCCGAGAGTAGTACGGTTTTGTGCAAAGGCACTACTACTCTAAAGACATTAGAGAAGTTGGTACCTCTCGAATTAGCAGAACGAGAGTGTTTATCAGCACCAGCTTCAACAGTTTCCGAGGATAACAATTCTGATCCACCGAGCACTCGCCCCACTAGAGCAGCTGCTCAACAATGTAAAAGGAAACTACAAGCCTATTATAGCTCTGACTAAGAGCAAATAAATTTTCATCCAATTTGAGTGATCATGATGATATTGTGTTGTGATGTCTAGTAACCAATCAGCTACCAGTCACAATGACCCAGACATTCACCTCACAGTAGAGTCTCAGTTACTTGAATTGTATGATTCAATCATTAAGTTGTGTAAACTATTAATTATGACATTAATTTTTCATGTCTTAAATTCTTGTATGTCCTTGACATTTACGGGACATCCGTTGTGTGTGTACTAACATACTAAATACTAACTTCGGGATAGGTACGTCAGTACTCAACATGGCACTGCGACCCGAGTTTTCTCCCCCCGGAGTTATGTTGGAAATTTCCAACATTTATCATCCATTATTATCTTATGATAAATTAATATTAACTTACATTTGCAGTAGCTCTTAACACCACTAACCATAGTGTTAATATAAATTAATCTGAGCATATTGCTGATAATATTACTCCTGATAATGTAAATCAAGAGTTATTAATTGAAATTATTCAGTAACAGTTTTTATTCTGTTACGTTCGAATGCTCTGGAGAAGTATAATATTATCTCCATTTCTCGCTAGAGATATTTATCGAGAATATTATAATTATTAATTCCCTATAATTTCAACCCAGTTCATATTATCGCATTTTCCTCCATAATTACGCGGAAAGAATAGTTTGTGTTTAATAATTTCCGTGGTGAATGCGAGAGCGGGGAGAGGGAGACGCCATTACGCTATTACGACATCAACAAGGCACGCACACGAGACAGTGTGGTGAGGCACGTGGCATTAATTGAGAATTCTTGTCGATAAGAATTACGTCGACACTCAATTAATAAGTGGAATTTACTTGCCAGTGTTCTCTAGTGCCTCAATAGTGAACCCAGCGTCTACAATTACCACCCGGGCCGTGAATAAGTGTGCACAGCAGTGAACACTGAGTCCAGCAGACGCTCCTCTCGGCAAACCTTAGTACTCGGTTACGCTCACAGGTTTTCTTTCTAATCGAATGCATTTGAGTAGTTTAGAGCCTTAGTGAGTAGTTTGTCGTTAGGAAGAATATATAATCACAACCAAACGTTAGTAATATTTATCACTCAGTTCAGCTTCATGAATATATGAGCACAATTTTGTAGCCTAGTCAATTGCTACTTTATATTTCTTGTATTACAGCGTGTATTTGAGACGCCAGCAAGATTGTCATCCATCGTGTTATTTACCTCGAGTCATTTATCTATGGGGATTCTGTGATCACAAGGACGAGTGATGAACTGGCGTTAGAAATCGTCTTACAGCTAAGACCCATTTTTTCTTATAAATTTATTCAATTTAATTATTGTTTCTATCATATGATCTGAAATGAATACAATTTGATTACCATATATTTACATATGTTGTAGTTAGATTTACCATAATACCAATGATATAATGAACTAGTGACGAACCACACTGGTTCCTAGATATATATGAATTTCTAGAAATAACCCCCCAATGTTGATATTTGAGGCTTTGGCTTTAATTAGTAATTACAGTCTTCATTATTTTCAAGTGAATATCCATTAAATGTTTTTCCATAGACACTGGTTCTCTGGTGTCATTCTAATGATCAATTTTATTTGTTTTCCCTCTTTTCTCAAAAGCGGGTGGTCCTTCGATTAATTTTAATATAACAATTAAACAATTTATTTTCTAAGTTCAAGCCCCAGATACCCAACAGTTGTTTCTCGCATCTTTGTATCGCTGGTATGATTGGGGGTTTGGCCTCTTCCTGTATTGATTCCATTTTTGTGTCTTTTGGTCTCTGGCCCTCTCGCACTTTCTGTGGAACCAATCCTGTTTCCTAGTTCTGCTTCTCTGTTTTGGTATAAATTTTTTTGTGCCTTTATCATATATTTCACAAAACTTGACATATATCTCATTCACTTCCTTGCCTAGCAACAAGTCTGTCCAATTATACTCCCTAAAAATTTTTCTAAGGTTGCCATAATGTCCTCTCCTAAAGTCAGGTTTTTCAATTGCATCGACCATCATATTTTCTTCCAGATTAAAACGCATTGCATACTTTATCCCCAAAAAGACATGGTCACTTTTACCCAAGGGAGGAAGGTACTGAATGTCAAATATTTCTTCCTCCTTCCTGGTAAATATCAAATCTAGCATGGAGGGAACGTCTCCTTCCCTCATCCTCGTAGCTTGTTTAACATGTTGATACAAGAATGTTTCCAGGATGAGGTCTACAAATTTACAGGTCCAGAAATCTTCTGTTTTAGCTTCATATGCTTCCCAGTCTATGGATTTCAAGTTGAAGTCGCCGACAATCAACAGTCGTGAACTATCGTTATCCGCTTTCGCTATGATCTCTCTCATTATCGTTATAAGACCTTCTCGTTTACTATCTAGCTCCTCCTTTGACCATGTGCTGCTTAGCGGTGGACTATATGCATTTATGATCACTAGTTTATCATCCTCATGGCAGATCTCTAGTGCTATTATGTCAACTTCTTGTGGATTGGTAGTCATTATTTCTTTCACCTTTAGGTGTTCTTTCACCAGCACAGCAACGCCACCGCCTTTCCTAATTTTTCTGTCCCATCTCCAAATTGGTAGCCCCTTGGGAATATGACCTCATTTAAAATAACATCTTCAAGTTTTGTCTCCGTGAGTGCAACAATGTCTGGTGTCTGCAGCTGTATTATATCACTTAACTCCAGTATCTTTGACCTTACTCCATCTATGTTGGTGTATGCAATCTTCAGGAACTTGTTCCCCATCTTCTTATTTTTCACTCCCCCTTTCTCTAATGATTTTGTTGGTTTGCTTTTATGTACCACTTTACTGGTCTGCCTACCCCTATCACTTTGTAGAAAAAAGAATTGATTTCTTCTTCATTCCTGCTCTCATTTAAACGTTTTGCCTCGGCGAGGTTCAGTTTCAGCTTCTCTCTATCTTCTTTTGAAAGATCTCGTCTTAACGACCACCCTTTCCCATCCTCTACGCTTTGTAATTTTCTGGCATTCCTTAGTACTTCTTCCATCTGTTTGGCACCGTTTAGGGTGATCCTCAAAGGTCGATCTTTCCCTTTTACATATCTGCCTATTCTCCTGTAGTCGCACACATTCTCTTTGGTTGTAAGACCTTCCACGAGGCCAACAATTTTATCTACTACTTTTGCTTCTTCTACAGCTCTTTCTGACCTAGATGTTATCTCCTTTTCTTTGCATCCAAAAATGATCAGGGACTTACTCCGATCAACTGTGTTTTGCACCAACTTGGGTTAGATGCCAATTCTTTTCTCACTTCTAGCCTAATGTTTGTTTTATCTTGGTTGCTGCAGTGTTTGACTTCTTTTACTGCTTCTTCTATTTTTTCCTTGTCCTTGGCCACTTGCGCATAAGTGAGTTGCATATCTTTCTTGCACTGTTCTATTCCCTGTGCAACTTCCTCCATCTGTGCTGACAAAAGCTGTTTCTCCTGTTGAATTTCCTTACCTAACCTATTGTAGTCATTTGTGTTTAAATTTACTTTAACTTCTTCCAAAGCTATTTTTAAGAGACTATTTTCTTCTTCCATGGCTTTGCAATTTGTTTCCAATTTAATCTTATCCTTGCACAAGTCTTTCACTACACCCTCAAGACATACAACTTTGCTATTTAAATGGTCATTACTTTCTTTCAATTTACTAATTAATTCTATATGAGAGGTCACTATAGTATCTAATTTTGCCAACTTGTTGTATAGACTGCTTATCTCAATGCTTCACTGAAACCATCAAAATCAAGCTCTGTTGTGTATTTCCTCTTGCCACCGGCGGCCATCTTGAATGCTGTTCTCTGCACTGTAAACACTAAGGCAACTTTTTCTCATCCAATTTTTTCACTTCCCTTGGCACATTCCTGTTATCTCACCTATTTTTCAAAAGCACTATACCTTTATGTTGTCTGGGACACCACTCACTATCATCATCCTGTACTACAACACTTAGGATTGTTGAAATAAGCTGGAGCTCCTCTTGTCTGCCTCCTGGGATGGAACTTGGGATGGGATGTCTGTGTTAACTAGATTATGTCAGCCTGCTTATTATATCAAGCCTGGATACAGGGGAGATACCAGCAGCACTAAAATCAGCAGATATAGCTCCTCTTACACAGGGGAGGTAGTAAACCTTTGGCAAAAATTTGTAGATTAGTTGCACTAACATCACACATAATAAATGTTTTTGAAAGAGTGATTAGGAATCAAATTTCTAGTTTTATGGAAAATAATGAACTACACAAAAAAAAAATGTTACAATCTTCAGTGCCTGAAATTCCATGTGAGAGATACAGTGTTATAGATGGGAAGATCAATATGATAGTTCTGGAAATTTTTTAGAGGAAGGCAGAAACAGAGTAGAACATACAAGAGAGAGGAACAGGCAGATAGAATGACTGCAGGATTATGGAGGGCATGGGAAATACCCACAAGACTGGAATACAAGTCATCAACAAGCACATGGGTACTACACCACACAACACTCGTACTACTACCAACACTGAACCAAAACAGCACACCCTGGACTAGGATGGAGAGGGGGAAGAACTACCAAAGGCCACCAGAAGTGACACACAATATGGGAAATCATTCATATTTTCAAACATACAAGGCCTAAAGTCAAAATCAAGGAATAAAGTTAAGTTCTTAAATGACCTTCTAATTGAATCTAACTCAATATTTGGTGCATTTACAGAAACCCACACGAAAGACTACATGGATAGTGAAATATGAATCTCAGATTATAATCTATATAGATGTGACAGAGTAATTTGGTAAAGTGGGAGAGTAGATCTGTATATTAACCACTTAACTGCGCCAGCCAAGTATTCTCAGTTGGCGAGAAACTGTGCCAACTGAGAAAACTCTTTTTGATTTTTCGGTACCAATTCTAAATCTGTACGAGGTAGGTTGTGTACGAAATGGACTCTTAGGACCTCCAGTGAGAGGCAGCCATCTTGGAAAAAATTCCCAGAATGCCTTAGGGCTGCTGGCTGGGTTAGTACTGAATGAGCAACCATGGGTGGCGCACGCGCCTCTGGCTCCCAAACACCTGTCCGATGCGCAGTGTTGAAAGATCGTGCTCTGCCGGTGAAATTCAAACCTTATTGTTTGAAGAACATAAGGGTCATAATATTGGTGAAGCTAGGCGCAATAAGGATCTAACACAAAGGTCGGATACAAGTGATACAGCACCTATTTGGACGATACAGCGAGCGTATCCAGTTGTAGCTCTGAGCGTCACCCTTGCAATCCTATGCTATCTCCAATTTATTTGGGCACAATCAGAGAACACTGCATGAACATCAGAGGTCCACGGTTGTTCAACGTCCTACCAGCAAGCATCAGAAATATTACAGGAACAACCGTGGACATCTTCAAGAGGAAACTAGATTGTTTCCTTCAAGGAGTGCCGGACCAACCGGGCTGTGGTGGGTATGTGGGCCTGCGGGCCGCTCCAAGCAACAGCCTGGTGGACCAAACTCTCACAAGTCAAATCTGGCCTCGGGCCGGGCTTGGGGAGTAGAAGAACTCCCAGAACCCCATCAACCAGGTAACCAGGTATCAACCAGATACTGTACATAGATGAATCGTTTCTGCGTTCAGTGATGATGCATCTGATATGAGTAGCAGATGAACAGTGTTAGCGGCTTCCATGGTGGTGTTTTCGTAGTATTTTCAAGAATACGATACTTGAATCTCTTCCTGATTGACGGACACTCTTTGGGGCAAGCTGAATCTCTTCCTGTGTGGGACCATACAAAGCGATCTTTTCAAGATACTTACAAATTGATCTTTTCCTATAATCTTTTCAATACTACCTTATGCTTTACATGCTTGGCTACATACACCATACAAGTACTAAAGCCAAGGGTGTACGTGAGTGCATTATTGCAAGCACATAGAATGAAGAAACAGGAAGCGAAAATTTATCTGTACCTGGTGCAACGAGAGCGAAGTCGCGCTGTGTACCATGGGCTACTTTGTTGATTATTATTCACTTCCGAAGTACTGAGTGTGAATACAGTGTGTTACTGTGTATAATGTGTGAAACTGTGCATATTGTAATTTTAGTGAATTTTTAACAAGTAATATTGCAACAATAAAATTTATTGTGGACACATTACTGACACATGTATCACAGTTCCATGGAACATTATGAACGTTCTAGTGTATACAAATTGTAAAGGACATAAATATGCATCATATACGATAAATATACAAATAAAACCGCATTGGAAATACATAGAACAAATAATTGAAAAATATTTGTGGCACACCTGGGGTTGAATGGCCCGTGTGACCGTGTCTGGGCGATTCATGCACGGGCGACCAGGCCCTGATGACATCAAAGTATACGTTGTCCACGGCCCCACACCCAAAGTAGTAGATTTTGGTATTTATTTTTACATAGACATGTTCAGGGCAGGGAATTTATCATTTTACGAAGAAAAAAATATTTTTTTGGAACTCTTTATTTCATGCGAACAGGGGGAATTTTACAATAAACTCAGCGCAGCACGGTGGTTAAAGAGGAACTGGCATGCACAGAGCTCCTGAACTCGACCAATGAGGTGGTAGAGGTACATGGAATCAAGATAGAAAATATAATCTAATATTTTTCTAATATACAAATTGCCAGATGCAACAGTTGAGGAATTCACTGAGCAGATTCAAAAATAGAGAATATCATTGATAAACCTAGCAAACTCGGTACCAGATATTATCTTTTCTGTGGAAGCCCCTGTGGCTCCCTGGAGCTTATCAGGCTAATGTATGTTATGTTAGACCGGGACATTAGCTATGAAGTTCAGACCTACCAGGGACCAGCCCCAAAACTGGCCCCTTCAGAGAGGTTTCAGGGAGCAATGGCACTGGAAACCCCATATGGTTGGGGGTTTTCCTTGTCTCCCATTGACCGGGGTTAGGCACCCAGAAAGGTAGGCATAACAAAACAAACACCACATGGTAAGAAACTACAACAAAAACCGAACAGAGAGTAGAAACTTCTTACAATCCCATGGAAACAATCAAACAATTAATTTACTGCCGCGCCGGTCGTCCGCGCAGCCCTCCCCTCCGCGGGAGGGGGAGGGGGGATCACGGACCTCACCACGCCGGCTGCCTTCAGTTCGTAAGCAAGTGTCAACCGGGATGACGCTTCTCTGGCCTCAAATTCCTGGGCGGGTATCTTGAGATGATTTCGGGCTTTAGGGTCCCTGCGGCCTGGTCCTCGACCAAGCCTCCACCCCAGGAAGCAGCCCGGACAGCTGACTAACACCCAGGTACCTATTTTAATGCTAGGTAACAGGGGCAGGGTGAAAAGAAACTCTGCCATTGTTTCTCACCGGCGCCGGGATCGAACCCGGGACCGCAGGATCACAAGTCCAGCGTGCTGTCCTCTCAGCCGACCGGCTCCTGGGCGAACTCCCGGGCGAGGCAAACATGACCGGGCGGTGTTTGCCTTGTGTGGCATTCTCTGCTGCTTTTGTGTAGTGTGCGGTGGCCAGGAGTACTTCATCAGTGCCGGGGCTGCATGCGCTTAGGGGCTTCCTTCTCTAGGCACCTGTGAGTACTGTCCTTGCGGTCAGGTTTATCTTTCTGGGGCGTTCGGGAACCACTCCCGTAGGGGTTCTTGCTGCTCGGCATTGCTTGCCCTTGGGCCAGCTGGGGCTTGGGGCACTTGTTGGCCTTGGGTAGGGAGTGGTATTGTGCTTGTTAGGGCATCAAGGTGTTGCGCGGCCTGCCACCTAAGCGGCGACGGTTCCTGTTGCCTCGGGAACGGTGTACTTTTCCGGGGTTTTTCTTTTGTTTTGTTTTTGTTGGCCTGGTGGAGGTTCTGCCTCGTGGGTCTATAGTTTCCCTGGTATTGTTTGGTGGCCTATGCTAGGCCCCAGTGCTGTACACGTCCAGGGGTTTTCAGTATTATCATCTACCCTTGTTTTGTTTGGGTTTCTTAACCGGTTAGCAACCGGTTAGCAACACCTTGCCAGGGCTTCCCGTAGCAGTCAGCCTACGGGCATGGAAACCCCTGTCGGGGGCTCGGGGACCCATGATGCGTCTCCGAGTTCCTACCTGCCTTGTGCGGGTTGAAGGTTGCAGTGTGCTCTTGTCTCAGGGTGACAGTCACCTGTTTGCCTCTGTCATGCTGCCTGTTGGGTCAATGACACCTTTGACCCGGAGTCTTGTGAGTCATGTTCTCTGCTTGTGCTCCAGTTTTACTCTGAGGATATTCCTGTCAGGGTACAGGCAGCATCAGCATTGCATGTTAGGCTTAGGTTATTGCAACGTGCTAGTTGGTTTCCCACCCGTATGCCCGAGGCTGCCCCGTTTTGGTTTTAGGGACCTGACCTGAGGGTGTTAGTCGCTTGGCTTTGGCTCCTGCCGTGCACCCTGGTCCTTCCCCGTGGTTCTTCCTGCACCTTCCCCCTGTGTCCGGCTCCAAAAGTCTAAGGGTTTCGGCCTCGGCACAGGGTTTAGTTGATAATGAGACTCGGGGACGGAGGCATTTGAACGGTTCCTTCTGCGAGGCTTCTGGGTCCCACCAGCAGACCCCCTTATTGTCTGCCTTTTCCTTGGACTCCCTTTCTTCGGGGGTAGAGGGTTTGGAGAACGGCTCTGCCCCGGGTCCAAGTGGGGGATCCTGGGGGGGGGAGGAGTCAACCTGGGGGCCTTGGGGCCCCCTTGACCCCGCTTGGGTGCTTTGCCTTCCTCGCGGGGCTTATTGTTGCAGGGGGAGGGATTTTCTTATCCCCTTCCCTGAATGAGTATGATTTGGGTTCGGCTCCTCCCCGGGTTTGGTTCCGGGCTCCTTTGGGTACCTCGGATCCGTCTTTCCAGAGGTTTTCTGCTTCCCGTATTTCCGCGAAGATAGCTCGGGAAGATCTTGCTGCATACCTCTTGCGAGACCTGGGTTATGCCTCTGCAATGGATCCGCCTCGTTTGAGTTCGGTTCTTTTTCCCATTTGGGTGCGTTTGGAGGTTCCGGAGTCTTCCTGGCTGGCAGACTGCCCTTTCTTTTCATTGGGGATGTGCATGGGTTCTGTCTGACCAGCACGCTTGATTGGCGGGAAACTTCTACTTTTATGCAGGTTTACTGGGGGGGGAGTTGAGCACCTTATGCGTGCTTGTTCGCTCCCGTGCTTTCTTGGGATGTTGGCCTTTTCCAGCTTCACATGCAGGTTCCTCAGCTGTCGGCTTCATTGGTAGCGGAGGAGTCGCGCGCCTGTGGGCATTCGGCTTCGGTCTTGGGTTTCTTTTCCCTTATCGAGCTGTCTTCTGCTTGGCTTGAGGAGGATGTAGGAGCGTTAAGTGAAGGGCCTTCGTCTGGGGCACTGACTTCGCCAGCTAAGGCGTCGGCTGCACTGTTGAAGCTCTTTGCGCCCATCCTGCAGAAGCGGTGTCTCTGTTTTTTTGCTTCTCGCCTCGCGTGCCGTCAGGCGGTGCTCGCCCTCTCTTTGGAGTCCGCTTGGGCCCTGGCTCTTAGGTTTTCGTCTCCGTTTTGTCTGTTGCTGTTTGCAGAGACTGCGGTCTCTCAGTTTCTGCACGCGGCTTCGTCTAGTTGTCGTTTGGCGGACTTGTTGATTCTCCGAAGCGGTCGTTCTCGGCAGTTTCGGAGGGGTCGTGCCAGGGTTCGGGTTCCGCTGATCGAGGTGGGCCATTGGTGCCAGTTTCTGAGCCGTTGTTCCCTTCGGGGCCAGCGTCGTCTGGTCGGCGCAGTGATCACCCTGTTTGACGTTTGGGTTCTCGTAAGGGGCGTCGGCCCGTTTTGCGGTTTTCCCCGTTGACGGGGCAATGGGGGGGACACTCGCTCTGTTTGCCCACTTGGTCCCTCGATTTGTGGGCCTTTTCGGTTGTGTAATCCGCCTGCGGTGGCGTTGGGCACCTCGTCCTCCTTTGGGGGGTTCGGGGCTAACAGGGCAGGTTTCTCTCCTGCGCTTCGTCAAGTCGTCTTGGAGTGGGTGTGCTTGGGCGTGGTCGAAACGACTACATCCCTCAGGTGGGTTTCCCGTCTGTTTCCAGTGCCGAACAGGACTATGCGGATCTGAGGTTCATTCTGGACTTGTCCCGTCTGAACCCTGGATTCCTTGCCCCCTCCTTTCAGATGACGACTCTGTCTCAGGTCCGGCTTCTGTTGGAGCCGGATGCCTGTATGGTGTCACTGGACCTCAAGGATGCCTATTGGAATGTCTTATTCATCCGGGTTTAGGGACTGGTTAGGTTTCATGGTGGGGCGTCACGCTTACCGTTTTCGATGCCTACCTTTTGGCTTGAATCTGGCTCCTCACGTTTTCATGCATCTGACCCTGGTTGTGGTGACCCGTCTGCGTCTTCTAGGGATTCGGGTTTTGGCCAAACTCGACGACTGGCTGGTGTGGGCTCCCAGTCGGTCAGCTTGTCTGCTCGCCAGGGATATGGTTCTTTCACAGCTTGCCAGATTCGGGTTCCTGGTGAACTGGAGGAAGTCCCATCTGGTTCTGTCCCAGGTTCGGACCTGGCTGGGTCTTGTTTGGGATTCTCGGACTGCTCCTTGTCTCTCCCTCCAGAGGTGTTGCGGCGGCTGCGGGACGCTGTCGGCTGTTTCTTAGGGGGTCCCAGGTCACTCGGTGGTTGCTTGAGCGGTTGTACGGGAGTCTGACGCCGTGCTAGTCTACCCGCCAGGTCGGGTTTGGCTTCAGCGTCTGTTTTAGTTCCTTCGGGGACGTCCCTTCCGCCTCTCTCATGATCGTTGGGTTCATCCTCCGGGGGTCTTGTGTCGGTTGTTGCGTCACCGGCTTCCTCTTCGGGGTTTTCGGGATTCGGTGCCTTGGCGCCTTCCCGAGCCCTTGCTCGATGTGTTCACGGACGCGTCGTCTCTCGGCTGGGGCTTTGTGACCAGTGCTCACCAGGCAGGCCAGGGACGGTGGGGTCCGTCCTTCCGTCGGGCTCACAGCACGGTTCGGGAGTTCGTGGCAGTCTGGCTCGCGCTTCGGAGGATTCGGGTCGCTTGTGGATCGAGCAACCTGAATCCTCCGATCCAGACACTACATACTCGGACCACAAGATCATTGAAGTGCAAACTAGCATTAATAACGGCAGTAGACCCAAGAGAAACAACAATCGAGAAAGGTTATTCAGTAAATTCAGTTTTAATAATAAAAAGATAGACTGGGAGAAAATAAACAGGGACCTTACAAACATTCAATAGGAAACTGTTCGAAGTAATAAAAATCCTACATAAGGAATAGAAAAACTAACTTCTGAAGCATATGAAGCCTGTCTGAAACGTGTGCATTTGAGGAAAGCCCGAAAGAAGTCCAATGTAGAAAGAGAACGCAGACGACACTACAAAAGAAAGAAAAAATAACGGAAAAGCTTAAGCAGACACGACTTTCCATACAAAGAAGGAATAATTTAAACTGGGAAATTGAAGAAATCGAACAGAGACTGAAGCATTCACATCAGATTGAAGAAAGGCAACTAGAACAAAAAGCAATTCAAGAAATAAAGGAAAAGCAAAATATTTCTTCACATATGCGAAATTAAAAGCAAAAACCACTGCCAGTATTGGACCTATTCGTACAAGTGAAGGTTCATACATGGAGGATGACAATGAAATCAGTGAAATCCTAAAAGAGCAGCATGAGGACATGTTTAGCACTCCAAAAAACAGCATGAAAGTGGAAGATCCAGACAACTTCTTTATGCATGATATCCAAACCCCTGTAAATATAATTGATATCAACATGAGCATGGCAGATTTTGAAAGGGAAATTGATAACATGCCCATGCACTCAGCCCTGGGACCAGACTCATGGAAAATGAGTTTTATAAGGAAATGCAAGGTACTAGTAGATCAGCACTCAGTATATTGTGGAGGAAGAGCTTGGACACGGGGGAGATACCAGATGCGCTTAACCCTTAAATGGCGCATAGCTATATACCATTTGACACCCACAGCCGCAAAAAAAAAAAAAAAAAAAAAAATTATTTTTCTTCCTAACCTGTTAATTTGTGTTCACTGATCACGGGAAAAATAATAAAAAAATCGTAAGTTGAATATATTGGCTGCTATAGGGCAGGGAAGTCTGTCACAAAACAGACGCTCACTCAGCATGCGTCCCAGGTGGTTTGTTGATCGCCAGCTGTCAGGCCGGAGTTGCCACAAAGAGATAATTGCCTAATTATTTCAATGTCTCTGATTGATTTTTCATAGTTTTTTTGCTGTAATATTATTGAATAGTGTGTAGTGTGATATTTATATAATGAAATGAGTGAATCATCGCTGTACTCAAAAATATGGTGTGCTTATTGTTGATTCAATTATGTTCATCAAACAGTAAACAAATACTTTGTCGGTTGTTACTCTATATACACAGGTTATATATAAGTATCTGCATGTTTTGTTCACCATAACGAACCACTAAGTTGCTATTATGAGTCAAAAAGTAACGAGGAGTGACCGCTGTGTACCAGCCAGCCACTCACGCCCTCCCTCAAGTCATCTGACTCGCCCACATTCTCCTCCCACAATACTGTTTTTTATTTTATTCACTATATACAGACGCTATATATAAGTATCTACATTCGTGTTCACCATAACAAACCACTAAGTTGGTATGCTGAGTGGCAGTGGCAGCCCGCCACTGGCTGCCACTCCCTCCCTCACCTCACCTGACTTGCCACCATTTTCCACTCACCATACTGTTTTTGCTTTTATATACAGACGTTATATATAAGTATTTACATGTTTTGTTCACCATAACTGTACATCTAAGCTTGTATGGTGAGTAAAGGCACAAAGATGTAGGACCTCACAGTCAGCTGATGGCTGCCACCCTCAAGGCCAGACGCACTAATATTTCTCCTCCAACAATACTGCTTGTGGTGTTATTACGCTATATACACACATTATATATAAATATCTACCGGTTTTATTCACCATACTTGTACAAGTAAACTGGTATGGTGCCCAAAGACCATCGTGGTTACCAGTAAACAACACGATAATTCCTGCAGACGATGCTCCTCTCTCACCAAAATGGCGGCTCCCAACCTCCTACTCTTGCTGTTTATACCCTCTATACACACGTTATTTATAAGTATCTACATTTGTGTTCACCATAGTGAACCACTAACCTGGTATGGTGAGTACAGTCAATAAAAGGTGGCCACACACAGTCAGATAACAATGCCACCACCCTCCCTCCCACAGCATTACTCCTCCCTCCATGGAGCACAGCGCTAAATATCATCACAATCCTCTTATTATCAGACCCATGGTCAGTTTTATCACAGTCAGGGGTCTTCTGTAATAATATTATCGCTACATAATACCATGAACAAGTATATTATGGCATTTTTAGGCGATGCTGTGGTCACAAGCTGAACAGCGGTGCTGTGAGCTCATGCTGCGTGCGTCAGGCTTGGTAGCTTACTCGATACTGAGGCTCCTAACACCCGGGAGTTTGGCCCACGATTTTTAAAAAAAATGGCGTCTGTTTACAAGAGCCCTGATGAAGGTGTGGTGAACCCCGTGTATCCGCGGGCCGTTTAAATTTTGCGTAGTACTCCAATGCATCATATGATGCGATGCGCAATTGAAGGGTTAAATCAGCAGACATGTCCCCTCTACACAAGGGAGGGAGCAAAGCATTGGGAAAGTATTATAGACCATTTCACTAATGCCTCACATAAAAGTATTTGAGAGAGTGATCAGGAGTCAGATCACTAGTTTCATGGAAACCAATGATCTCCACAACCCAAGTCAACAAGGATTTAGAGCGGGGAGATCGTGCCTCTCACAGCTACTTGACCATTACGACAAAATCACTGAGGCATTAAAAGAAAAACAGTGCAGATGTGGTATTCACGGACTTGGCAAAGGCATTCGATAAATGTGACCATGGAATGATAGCACACAAAATGAGGTCACTGAGAATAACTGGTAAAGTAGGACACTGGATATTCAGTTTTCTGTCGAACAGAACACAGAGTAACAGTCAACCATATAAAATCCTTAGATTTTATATATAAAATCATATAATCAACCATATAAAAGTCCAAGCGCAGTACCTTAGGGTACAGTACTGGCGCCACTGCTTTTCCTTATTCTCATATCAGATATAGACTCAAATACAAGTCACAGCTTCGTATCATCCATTGCAGATCACACAAAAATCAGCATGAAAATTACCTCTGCTGAAGACATTGAAAAACTTCAAGCAGATATTAATAAAGTTTTGGATTGGGCAACAGACAATAACATGATGTTTAACAGTAATAAATTCCAGGTACTCAGGTACGGTAAAAATGAGGAACTTAACCCTTAAAGTGCGCATCACGTCATATGACGTGTTGGACGTTGTTCCAATCAACTGCGCATCACGTCATATGATGCGTTGGAGTACTACGCAAGATTTAAACGGCCCGCGGATACACGGGGTTCACCACACCTTCATCAGGGCTCTTGTAAACAGACGCCATTTAAAAAAAAGATCGTGGGCCAAACTCCCGGGTGTTATTGGCCTCAGTATTGAGTGAGCAACCAAGCCTGACGCACGCAGCATGAGCTAACAGCACTGCTGTTCAGCTTGTGACCACAGCATGGCTTAAAAATGCCAAAATATACTTGTTCATGCTATTATGTAGCGATGATATTATTACAGAAGACCCCTGACTGTGATAAAACTGACCAGGGTTCTGATAATAGCAGGATTGCGATGATATTTAGCGCTGTGCGCCATGGAGGGAGGAGTAATGCTGTGGGAGGGAGGGTGGTGGCGATGTTTTCTGACTGTGTGTGGCCACCTTTTATTGACTGCACTCAGCATACCAGCTTAGTGGTTCGCTATAGTGAACACAAATGTAGATACTTATATATAACGTGTGTATAGAGGGTATAAACAGCAAGAAAAGGTTTGGAGCCGCCATTTTGGTGAGGGCGGTGGCGTCGTCTGCACGGTGTTGTTTACTGGTAGACGACTGTGTTGTTTACTGGTTACCACGATGGTCTTTGGGCACCATACCAGTTTATTTGTACAAGTATGGTGAATAAAACAGGAAGATATTTATTTATAATGTGTGTATATAGCGTAATAACACCACACAGTATTGTTGGAGGAGAAATATTTGTGCGTCTGGCCTTGAGGGCAGCAGCCATCAGCTGACTGTGTTAGGCCCTACGTCTTTGTGCCTTTACTCACCATACAAGCTTAGATGTACAGTTATGGTGAACAAAACATGTAAATACTTATATATAACGTCTGTATATAAGATATATAGCGTAATAACACCACACAGTATTGTTGAAGGAGAAATATTAGTGCGTCTGGTCTTGAGGGCAGCAGCCATCAGCTGACTGTGTTAGGTCCTACGTCTTTGTGCCTTTACTCACCATACAAGCTTAGATGTACAGTTATGGTGAACAAAACATGTAGATACTTATATATAACATCTGTATATAGTGAATTATAGCAAAAACAGTATTGTGGGAAGAGAATGTGGGCGAGGCAGATGACTGGAGGGAGGGCGGGAGTGGCTGGCTGGTACACGGCGGTCACTCCTCGTTATTTTTTGACTCAAAATAGCTACTTAGTGGTTTATTATAGTGAACAAAACATGCAGATACTTATATATAACCTGTGCTTATAGTGTAATAACCAACAAAGTATTTGTTCACTGATTGATGAACATAACTGAATCAACAATATGCACACCATATTTTTGAGTACAGCAATGATTCACTCATTTTATTATATAAATATATCAAACTACACATTATTCAATAATATTACAGCAAAAAAACTATGAAAAATCAATCAGAGACATTGAAATAATTAGGTAATTATCTCTTTTTGGCAACTCCGGCCTGGCAGCTGGTGAGCAACAGACCGCCGGGGACGCATGCTGAGTTAGCGCCTATAATTTGCCAGACTTCCCCGCCCTATAGCGGGCAATATATGGCATTTACGATTTTTTTATTATTTTTCCCGCGATCAGTGAACACAAATTAACAGGTTAGGAAGAAATTTTTTTTTTTTTTTCAAAATGATATGCGCCTGTGGGGATGACAGGATATTAAACCCCGAGCATGTTAAGGGTTAAACATAATAAAGGAAACAAAACACAATCAAATCTGCCCATAGTAGGAAAACCAGTATGTAAAGGATTTAGGAATAATGATGTTTGACGACCTAACGTTTATAGAGCATAACCAAGCAAATATTGCATCAGCCAGAAAAATGATAGGATGGATTACAAGAACTTTCAAATCCAGGGATCCCATCACACTGGTTGTACTCTTCAAATCACTTGTGCTGTCCCGTCTTGAGTATTGCTCAGTACTCACTTCCCCCTTCGGAGCAGGAGAGATTGCTGAAATAGAGGGAATATAGAGAACATATACGGCATACATAGACATGATAAAGCACCTAAATTATTGGGATCGTCTCAAAGCTCTCCAAATGTACTCACTAGAAAGGAGACGAGAGAGATATCAAATAATATATATGTGGAAAATACTGGAGGGTCAGGTCCCAAATGTACACAGTAAAATAACAACATACTGGAGTGAATGATATGGAAGAAAATGCAGAATAGAACCAGTGAAGAGCAGAGGTGCCATAGGTACAATCTGAGAACACTGTATAAACATCAGAGGTCCACAGTTGTTCAACATCCTCCCAGCGAGCATAAGAAATATTGCCGGAACAACCGTGGACATCTTCAAGAGAAAACTATATAGTTTTTCTGTGGGGAGCCCCTACGGCTCCCTGGAGCTTATCGGGCTAATGTATGTTATGTTAGACCGGGACACTAGCTATGGAGTTCAGACCTACCAGGGACCAGCGCCAGAACCTGGCCCCTTCAGAGAGGTTTCAGGGAGCAATGGCCCTGGAAAACCCCATATGGTTGGGGGTTTTCCTTATCTGCCATCGACCGGGGTTAGGCACCCAGAAAGGTAGGCGTAACAAAACAAACCCCACATGGTAGAAAACTACAACAAACCGAACAGAGAGGTAGAAAAACTCCCTACAATCACAAGGAAAACAATCAAACAATCACTTTACTGCCGCGCCGGTTGTCCGCGCAGCCCTCCCCTCCCTGGGAGGGGGAGGGGGGGGCCCCGGACCTCACCGCGCCGGCTGCCGTCAGTTCGTAAGCTAGTGTCAACCGGGATACACGCTTCTCTGGCCTCAAATTCCTTGGCGGTGTTTGCCTCGTGTGGCGTTCTCTGCTGTTTTTGTGGTTTGCGGTGGCCAGGAGTATTTCATCAGTGCCGGGGCTGCATGAGTCTAGGGGTTCCCTTCCCTAGGCGCCCTGTGAGTACTGCCCTTGCGTGTCAGGGTTATCTTCTCTGGGGCGTTCGGGAACCGCTCCCGTAGGGGTTCTTGCTGCTCGGCATTTGCCTCGCCCTTGGGGCCAGCTGGGGCTTGGGGCCCTTGTTTGGCCTTGGGTAGGGAGTTGGTGTTGTGCTGGTTAGGGCGCCAAGGTGTTGCACTGCCTGCCACCTACGCGGCGGCCGGTTCCTGTTGCCTCTGGGGACGGTGTACTTTTGCGGGGTTTTTCTTTTGTTTTATTTTCTTGCCTGGTGGGGGTCTGCATAGTGTGGCTATAGTTCCACTAGTAGTGTTTGGCAGCCCTCTGCTAGGCCCCCGTGCTTGTACACGTCCCGGGGGTTTTCAGTATTAATCTTTACCCTTGTTTTCGGGTTTCTTAACCGGTTAGCAACACCTTGCCCGGGCTTCCCGTAGTTGCTAACCTACGGGCCCTGGAAACCCCTGTCTGGGCTCGGGAGACCATTGCATGTGTCTTCCGGGTACCAACCCGTCTTGTACGGGATCGTTGGTTGCTGTGCCTTTGTCTCTAGGTGACAGTCGCCATTTACCTCCGTCATGCTGCCTGTTGGGTCCCTGACACCTTGACCCGGAGTCTTGCGAGAGAGTTTCTCTGCTTGTTCTCCAGTACTCCTGATGATATTGCTATTCAGAGTACAGGCGGCATCCGTGTTGCAAGCTAGGTTAGGTTGCTGCAACATGCTAGGTTGGTTTCCCACTCGGATGCCCCGAGGCCGCCCCGTTTTGGTAGGTTGCTGTTCGCCCTCCTCCCTCCCTGTTCCGGTTCCGGACTGTCTGCGGGTTCGGGGTCGGGGCGGGTTTAGTTGGGGCAGAGGCTCGGGCGGGTTTCGGGGGCTGCCCATTCGGGTGGGGGGACGGAGGTTTTAGNAGTATAAAGAAATATGGCCAGAACATAAGTAGAAGTCTTAACCCTTAAACTGCCCATGGCATATATATACGCCATGAGTAACATGTCCCACCGTGCGCATGGCGATATATACGTCATTGGGTGTTGGGCACGATTCAATGGCCCGCGGCTACACAGGGTTCACATCAGCTTCCTCAGGGGAGGTCTTGTAAACAGACGCCATGTTTTAAAGACAATCGTGGGCAATATTCAGGTGTGAGAGCCACAGTATGTGGGAGCAACAAAGCTGGCACACTCAGCATGAGCTAACAGCATTGCTGTTCAACCTGTGACCACAGCATCGCCTAAAATGTCCAAATAAATATGTAACTGTTATTAGCGATGACAGTATTACAGATGATCCCTGACTGTGATAAATTGACCAGGATTGTGAGAATAGCAGCAGATTGTTGTGATAATTAGTGCTGTGTGAGAGGCATAATGCTGAGAGAGGGAGGAAGATAGCATCTTTTTACTGACTGTGTGGCCACCTGTTATTGTCTACATTCACCATACCAGCTCAGTGGTTCCTATGGTGAACACAAATGTAGATACTTGTATAATTGTGTGTATTTGGGTAATAAAAGCAAACAGATTATGTTGGGAGGAGCCATTTGGGTGACGGAGGTGGTGTCGTCTGCATGACTTGTCTAGCTGTGTATTATCTATTTAACAAAAGTTCCGTTGATAATGACTGTTTTCAAATTTTCCAGCGGGTCACTATGCACTTGTTATGCCTGTAATCGGTAATCCACAGGCTGTGGTCCTAAGAAATCCCGGTTAATGTCACGATTTTAACGGAGCGTGAGCGGTATACGACTTCTATCCCTCAACGGTACGGCCACCTAGCCGTATGGTGAACACAAATGTAGATACTAGTATAATGTGTGTATTTGGGTAATAAAAGCAAAAAAAGATTATTGG
Source organism: Procambarus virginalis (assembly GCA_020271785.1). Classification (NCBI taxonomy): domain Eukaryota; kingdom Metazoa; phylum Arthropoda; class Malacostraca; order Decapoda; family Cambaridae; genus Procambarus; species Procambarus virginalis. The sequence continues at coordinate 29,224 of WNGS01162156.1, forward strand.
GAGGAGCCATTTGGGTGACGGAGGTGGTGTCATCTGCATGACTTGTCTAGCTGTGTAGAGGGTGGCCACTATGCCCTTTGAACACCCTACAAGCTTAGGTGTACAGTTACGGTGCATACAACATGTAGATACTTATATATAATGTGTGTATACAGTATAGTGTAATAACACTACAAACAGTATTGTTGGGGGGGAGAAATTTTAGTGCGCATGACCTTGAATGAGTGAGGGAGGCAGCCGCCAGCTGACTGTGTGTGTGTGTAGCGATGTCTCTTAGTGCCTGAACTAACTATATCAGCTTAGTTGTACAGTTGTGGTGAACAAAACATGTAGATAGAGGTACTTATATATAATGTGTGTATATAGTGTAATAACAGTAAAACTATTTGTTTATTGTTTTATGAACGTAATAATTGAATCACTAATAGGAACAAAATACTTTTGAGTATAGCGATGATTCACGCATTTTATTATATAAATATATCGCAATACACACTATTGAATAAAATTACTGCAAAAAACTAAGAAAAAATCAATCAGAGACATTGAATAATTAGGCAATAATATCTTTGTGGCAACTCCCACCTGACAGCTTGGGTGACGCTGACCGCCTCTGACGACTGCTCTGTCAACGTCTACATTTTGCCAGACTTCCTCGGCCTATTGCGCCCAGAGTATGTCGCCTACAATTTTTTTTTCCCCTGTGCTCAGGGAACACAAATTAACATTTTTAAAGACAAAATTTTTTGTAGATTATTTTTCTTGCGCACAGGGGTGTAAATCTCCTCAGGACCCCTTAGCAGCTTAAGGGTTAAAGAAAGGAAAACAGCCTGTTGGATGAAGCTTTCTCAAGTCATGCCTGGCCTCAGGCTGGGCTTGGGGAGTAGAAGAACTACCAGAAACCCATTCAAGTTTAATAACTGGCACTGCCCCTGCACTCACAAAGTTCTCTTTTCTGGTGGGTTCGAGAGTTTGCTCTATCAAAGGGTGGACCACAGGAAGGGGGGGGGGGTGGCAGCCTCGCTTTGGGTAAGTCAGAAGTCTTGCTGCCTCTCTGTCTAGGTCCCCTGGTTAGTGATTGTTGGCTGGTTGGGGCGCGCGGGTGGTCTATGTGCTCGTTCATATGGCATGTCGAGGTTGGCCCTCACAGCTGTGTTAACTAGATTATGTCAGCCTGCTTATTATATCAAGCCTGGATATAGGGGAGATACCAGCAGCACTAAAATCAGCAGATATAGCTCCTCTTACACAAGGGAGGTAGTAAACCTTTGGTAAAAATTTGTAGATTAGTTGCACTAACATCACACATAATAAATGTTTTTGAAAGAGTGATTGGGAATCAAATTTCTAGTTTTATGGAAAATAATGAACTACACAAAAAAAATGTTACAATCTTCAGTGCCTGAAATTCCATGTGAGAGATACAGTGTTATAGATGGGAAGATCAATATGATAGTTTTGGAAATTTTTTAGAGGAAGGCAGAAACAGAGTAGAACATACAAGAGAGAGGAACAGGCAGATAGAATGACTGCAGGATTACGGAGGGCATGGGAGATACCCACAAGACTGGAATACAAGTCATCAACAAGCACATGGGTACTACACCACACAACACCCAACACTACTACCAACACTGAACAAACCACTACCAAAACAACACACCCTGGACTAGGATGGAGAGGGGGAAGAACTACCAAAGGCCACCAGAAGTGACACACAATATGGGAAATCATTCATATTTTCAAACATACAAGGCCTAAAGTCAAAATCAAAGAATAAAGTTAAGTTCTTAAATGACCTTCTAATTGAATCTAACTCAATATTTGGTGCATTTACAGAAACCCACACGAAAGACTACATGGATAGTGAAATATGAATCTCAAATTATAATCTATATAGATTATAATAATTTGGTAAAGTGGGGGAGTAGATCTGTATATTAACCACTTAACTGCGCCAGCCAAGTATTCTCAGTTGGCGGGAAACTGCGCCAACCGAGAAAACTCTTTTTGATTTTTCGGTACCAATTCTAAATCTGTATGAGGTAGGTTGAGTACAAAATGGACTCTTAGGACCTCCAGTGAGAGGCAGCCATCTTGAAAAAATTCCCAGAATGCCTATTAGGGCTGTTGGCTGGGTTAGTACTGAATGAGCAACCTTGGTTGGCGCACGCGCCTCTGGCTCCCAAACACCTGTCCGACGCGCGGTGTTGAAAGATCGCGCTCTGCTGGTGAAATTCAAACCTTATTGTTTGAAGAACATAAGTGTCATAATATTGGTGAAGCTAGGCGCAATAAGGATCTAACACAAAGGTCGGATGCAAGTGATACAGCACCTATGAGGACGATACAGCGAGCGTATCCAGTTGTAGCTCTGAGCGTCACCCCTGCTAATCCTATGCTATCTCCAATTTATTTGGGCACAATCATAGAACACTGCATGAACATCAGAGGTCTTCGGTTCTTCAACGTCCTACCAGCAAGCATCAGAAATATTACAGGAACAACCGTGGACATCTTCAAGAGGAAACTAGATTGTTTCCTTCAAGGAGTGCCGGACCAACCGGGCTGTGGTGGGTATGTGGGCCTGCGGGCCGCTCCAAGCAACAGCCTGGTAGACCAAACTCTCACAAGTCAAGTCTGGCCTCGGGCCGGGCTTGGGGAGTAGAAGAACTCCCAGAACCCCATCAACCAGGTAACCAGGTATCAACCAGATACTGTACATAGATGAATCGTTTTCTGCGTTCAGTGATGATGCATCTGATATGAGTAGCATAGATGAACAGTGTTAGCGGCTTCCATGGTGGTGTTTTCCATAGATATTTTCAAGAATACGATACTTGAATCTCTTCCTGATTGACGGACACTCTTTGGGGCAAGCTGAATCTCTTCCTGTGTGGGACCATACAAAGCGATCTTTTCAAGACTACCTTACAAATTGATCTTTTCCTATAATCTTTTCAATACTGCCTTATGCTTTACAAGCTTGGCTACATACACCATACAAGTACTAAAGCCAAGGGTGTACGTGAGTGCATTATTTGCAAGCACATAGAATGAAGAAACAGGAAGCGAAAATTTATCTGTACCTGGTGCAACGAGAGCGAAGTCCCGCTGTGTACCATGGGCTACTTTGTTGATTATTATTCACTTCTGAAGTACTGAGTGTGTAATACAGTGTGTTACTGTGTAAATAGTGTGTGAAACTGTGCATATTGTAATTTTAGTGAATTTTTAACAAGTAATATTGCGACAATAAACATTTATTGTGGACACATTACTGACACATGTATCACAGTTCCATGGAACATTATGAACGTTCTAGTGTATACATATTGTAAAGGACATAAATATGCATCATATACGATAAATATACAAATAAACCGCATTAGAAATACAGAGAACAAATAATTGAAAAATATTTGTGGCAACATCTGGTGCTTGAATGGCCCGTGTGACCGTGTCTGGGCGATTCATGCACGGGCGACCAGGCCCTGATGACATCACAGTATACGTTGTCCACGTCCCCACACCCAAAGTATGTAGAATTTGGTATTTATTTTTTCATAAACATGTTCTGGGAAGGGAATTTATCATTTTACGAAGAAAAAAATAATTTTTTTTGGAACTCTTTATTTCATGCGAACAGGGGGGATTTTACAATAAACTCAGCGCAGCACGGTGGTTAAAGAGGAACTGGCGTGCACAGAGCTCCTGAACTCGACCAATGAAGTGGTAGAGGTACATGGAATCAAGATAGAAAATATAAATCTAATTATTTTTCTAATACTGTATACAAATTGCCAGATGCAACAGTTGAGGAATTCACTGAGCAGATTCAAAAATAGAGAATATCCTTGATAACCTAGCAAACTCGGTACCAGATATTATCTTTTCTGTGGGGAGCCCCTATGGTTCGCTGGAGCTTATCGGGCTAATGTATGTTATGTTAGACCTGGACATTAGCTATGAAGTTCAGACCTACCAGGGACCAGCCCCAGAACCTGGCCCCTTCAGAGAGGTTTCAGGGAGCAATGGCCCTGGAAAACCTCATTATGGTTGGGGGTTTTCCTTGTCTCCCATCGACCAGGGTTAGGCACCCAGAAAGGTAGGCATAACAAAACAAACACCACATGGTAAGAAACTACAACAAAAACCGAACAGAGAGGTAGAAACTTCCTACAATCCCATGGAAACAATCAAACAATTAATTTACTGCCGCGCCGGTCGTCCGCGCAGCCCTCCCCTCCGCGGGAGGGGGAGGGGGGATCACGGACCTCACCACGCCGGCTGCCTTCAGTTCGTAAGCAAGTGTCAACCAGGATAGACGCTTCTCTGGCCTCAAATTCCTGGGCGGTTATCTTGAATTGATTTCGGGGCTTTAGGTGTCTCTGCGGCCTGGTCCTCGACCAAGCCTCCACCCCCAGGAAGCAGCCCATGACAGCTGACTAACACCCAGGTACCTATTTTACTGCTAGGTAACAGGGGCATAGGGTGAAAGAAACTCTGCCCATTGTTTCTCGCCAGCGCCCGGGATCGAACCCGGGACCACAGGATCACAAGTCCAGCGTGCTGTCCTCTCGGCCGACCGGCTCCTGGGCGAACTCCCGGGCGAGGCAAACATGACCGGGCGGTGTTTGCCTTGTGTGGCATTCTCTGCTGTTTTTGTGTGGTGTGCGGTGGCCAGGAGTACTTCATCAGTGTCGGGGCTGCATGCGCTTAGGGGCTTCCTTCTCTAGGCGCCCTGTGAGTACTGTCCTTGCGTGTCAGGGTTATCTTTTTCTGGGGCGTTCGGGAACCACTCCCGTAGGGGTTCATGCTGCTCGGCATTTGCCTTGCCCTTGGGGCCAGCTGGGGCTTGGGGCACTTGTTTGGCCTTGGGTAGGGAGTGGAATTGTGCTTGTTAGGGCATCAAGATGTTGCACGGCCTGCCACCTAAGCGGCGACCGGTTCCTGTTGCCTCTGGGGACGGTGTACTTTTCCGGGGTTTTTCTTTTTTGTTTTGTTTTTGTTTGCCTGGTGGAGGTTCTGCCTCGTGGGTCTATAGTTTCCCTGGTATTGTTTTGGTGGCCCTCTGCTAGGCCCCAGTGCTTGTACACGTCCCAGGGGTTTTCAGTATTATCATCTACCCCCTGTTTTGTTTGGGTTTCTTAACCGGTTAGCAACACCATGCCCGGGCTTCCCGTAGCAGTCAGCCTACAGGCCCTGGAAACCCCTGTCGGGGGCTCGGGGACCCATGGATGCGTCTCCCGAGTTCCTACCTGCCTTGTGCGGGTTTGAAGGTTGCAGTGTGCTCTTGTCTCAGGGTGACAGTCACCTGTTTTGCCTCTGTCATGCTGCCTGTTGGGTCAATGACACCTTTGACCCAGAGTCTTGCGAGTCATGTTCTCTGCTTGTGCTCCAGTTTTACTCTGAGGATATTCCTGTCAGGGTACAGGCAGCATCAGCATTGCATGTTAGGTTTAGGTTATTGCAACGTGCTAGGTTGGTTTCCCACCCGTATGCCCCGAGGCTGCCCCGTTTTGGTTTTAGGGACCCTGACCTGAGGGTGTTAGTCGCTTTGGCTTTGGCTCCTGCCGCGCCCCCTGGTCCTTCCCCTGTGGTTCTTCCTGCACCTCCCCCCCTGTGTCCGGCTCCAAAACGTCTGAGGGTTTCGGCCTCGGCACAGGGTTTAGTTGATAATGAGACTCGGGGACAGAGGCATTTGAACCGGTTCCTTCTGCCGAGGCTTCTGGGTCCCACCAGCAGACCCCCTTCTTGTCTGCCTTTTCCTTGGACTCTGCCTTTTCTTCAGGGGTAGAGGGTTTGGAGTACGGCTCTGCCCCGGGTCCCAACGTGGGGGATCCTGGGGCTGGGGAGGAGTTAACCTCGGGCCTTGGGGCCCCCTTTGACCCCGCTTGGGTGCTTTGCCTTCCTCGCGGGGCTTATTGTTGCCCCCTTTGACCCCGCTTGGGTGCTTTTGCCTTCCTCGCGGGGCTTATTGTTGCAGGGGGAGCGATTTACTTATCCCCCTTCCCTGTATGAGCATGATTTGGGTTCGGCTCCTCCCCGGGTTTGGTTCCGGGCTCCTTTGGGTACCTCGGATCCGTCTTTCCAGAGGTTTTCTACTTCCTGTATTTCCGCGAAGATAGCTCGGGAAGATCTTGCTGCATACCTCTTGCGAGACCTGGGTTATGCCTCTGCAATGGATCCATCCTCGTTTGAGTTCGGGTCTTCTTCCCATTTTTGGGTGCGTTTGGAGGTTCCGGAGTCTTCCTGGCTGGCAGACTGCCCTTTTTTTCATTGGGGATGTGGCATGGGTTCTGTCGGACCAGCACGCTTGATTGGCGGGAAACTTCTACTTTTATGCAGGTTTACCTGGGGGGGTTGAGTTTGAGCACCTTCATGCGTGCTTGTTCGCTCCCGTGCTTTCTCAGGATGTTGGCCTTTTCCAGCTTCACACGCAGGTTCCTCAGCTGTCGGCTTCATTGGTAGCGGAGGAGTCGTGCGCCCGTGGGCATTTGGCTTCGGTCTTGGGTTTCTTTTCCCTTATCAAGCTGTCTTCTGCTTGGCTTGAGGAGGATGTAGGAGCGTTGAGTGAAGGGCCTTCGTCTGGGTCGCTGACTTCGCCAGCTAGGGCGTCGGTTGCACTGTTGAAGCTCTTTGCGCCCATCCTGAAGGAAGCAGTGTCTCGGTTTTTTTGCTTCTCGCCTCGCGTGCCGTCAGGTGGTGCTCGCTCTCTCTTTGGAGTCCGCTTGGGCCCTGGCTCCTAGGTTTTCATCTCCGTTTTGTCCGTTGCTGTTTGCAGAGACTGCGGTCTCTCAGTTTCTGCACACGGCTTCGTCTAGTTGTCGTCTTATGGCGGACTTGTTGATTCTCCGAAGCGGTCGTTCTCGGCAGTTTCGGAGGGGTCGTGCCAGGGTTCCGGGTTCCGCTGATCGAGGTGGGCCATTGGTGCCAGTTTCTGAGGCGTTGTTCCCTTCGGGGCCAGCGTTGTCTGGTCGGCGCAGTGATCACCCTGTTTGACATTTGGGTTCTCGTAAGGGGCGTCGGCCCTTTTATGGTTTTCCCCGTTGACGGGGCAATGGGGGGGACACTCGCTCTGTTTGCCCACGCTTGGTCCCATGATTTGTGGGCCTTTTCGATTGTGTAATCCAGCCTGCGGTGACGTTGGGCACCTCGTCTTCCTTTGGGGGGTTCGGGGCTAACAGGGCAGGTTTCTTCTGCTCTTCGTCAAGTTGTCTTGGAGTGGGTGCGCTTGGGCGTGGTCGAAACGACTACATCCCTCAGGTCGGTTTCCCGTCTGTTTCCAGTGCCGAAACGGGACTGTGCGGATCTGATCTGTGAGTACCTGGATTCCTTGCCCCTCCTTTCGGATGACGACTCTGTCTCAGGTCCGGCTTCTGTTGGAGCCGGATGCC
>WNGS01162156.1:37623-56769 GCA_020271785.1 Procambarus virginalis
AATTGGAATAACTGGAAAAGTATGTCGCTGGATACTCAATTTCCGTTCGAACAGAACACAAAGAGTAACAGTTCATCAGATAAATCGAGTCCAAAGCGATGTTCAAAGCTCCTGTACCTCAAGGTACAGTCCTTGCACCGCTACTGGTTCCTTATTCTCATATCTGATATAGACAAAAATACACGTCACAGCTTCGTGTCATCCTTCGCAGATGACACAAAAATCACGCATGGAAAATTACCCCCCCCCTCTGCTGAAGACATTGAAAAAACTACAAACAGATGTCAACCAAGTTTCGATTGGGCAGCAGAAAATTAATATGATGTTTAACACCGTGATAATTTCAGGTACTCAGGTACGGCAAAAATGAGGATCTGAAACATAATACAGGTAACAAAACACAATCAAATCTTTCCATAGTAGAAACACAGCATGATCAAGGATTTGGGGAATAATGATGTCCGACGATCTAAAGTTTGAGGGGAGCCTAACCAAGCAAATATCGCATCAGCCAGAAAAAATGATCGGATTGATTACGAGAACTTTCAATCCAGGGATCCCAATGCACAATGGTTGTACTCTTCAAGTCACTTGTGTTGTCCCGTCTCGACTACTGCCCAGTACTCACTTCACCCTTCACAGCAGGAGAGATTGGCCGTGACAATAGAGGGAATATAGAGAACATCTACGGCACGCCTAGACGAGATAAACACCTAAATTATGGGATCGTCTCAAAGCTCTCAAAATGTACTCTCTAGAAACCAGATGTGTGGTATCAAATAATATACATGGAAAATATGGTGGCAAATTTACATAGTAAAATTGCAACATACTAAGAGTGAACAATATGGAAGGAAATGCACAGTAGAGCCAGTGAAGAGTAAAGGTTCCATTGGTACATTCAGAGAACACTATATGAACATCAGAGGCCCACAGTTGTTCAATACCCTCCCAGCGACTATAAGAATATTGCCCGGAACAACCGTGGGACATCTTCAAGAGAAAAACTGGACTGTTTCCCTAAGAGAAGTCCAGATCAGCCGGGCTGTGGTGGTGTATGTGGCTCTGCGGGCCGCTCCAAAGCAACAGCCTAGTGGACAAACCTCTCACAAGTCGAGCCTGGCCTCGGGCCGGGTCTTGGGGAGTAGAAGAACTCCCAGAACCCCATCAACAGGTAACCAGGTATCAACCAACCAGATACAATAAGAATTCCGCAGAACAACATAGAGCACATAGAAGGGTCTAGAGACGAAGTGGACAAAATGCTCAAAGAGCTAAATAAGAACAAAGCAGGTTGGTCCAGATGGAGTTCACCATGGGTCTGAGAGATGTGCACCTGAGCTCAGCATCCCTCTTCAACTGATCTTCAGGCATCCCTGTTTACAGGAGGAGTTGTAGCTGATGTGTGGGAAAAAGGCTACATAGTTCCAATTTACAAGAGTGGAAGCAGGGAAGACCCCCTTAATTATAGACCGGTATCTTGACAAGTGTAATAGTCAAAATATTGGAAAAAATAATTAAAACTAAATGGGGAGAGCACCTGGAGAGAAATGATATAATATCAGCAGACAGTATGTTTCGATCTGGTAGATCCTGTTATCGAATTTACTCAGTTTTTATGATCGAGCAACAGAGATATTACAAGAAAGAGATGGTTGGGCTGACTGCATCTATCTGGACCTAAAAAAGGCTTTCGGCAGAGTTCCCATAAGAGGTTATTCTGGAAACTGGAAAATATTGGAGGAGTGACACGTACGCTTCTATCATGGATGAAAAATTTTCTGACTGATAGAACAAATGAGGGCTGTGATCAGAGGCAATGTATCGGACTGGAGAATGTCACAAGTGGAGTACCACAGGGTTCAGTCTTGCACCAGTATGTATATTGTCTACATAAATGATCTACCACGTTGGATACCAGAATTATATGAACATGTTGCTGATGATGCTAAGATATAGGAAGGATAAGAAATTTAGATGATTGTCATGCCCTTCAAGAAGACCTGGATAAATAAGTATTGGAGCACCACTTGGCATATAGAATTTAATGTTAATAAATGTCATGTTATGGAATGTGGAATAGAGAACATAGACCCCACACAACCTATTAATTATGTGAAAAATCTTTAAAGAACTCTGATAAGAAAGAGATCTAGGGGTGGTTCTAGATAGAAAACTCTCACCTGAAGACCACATAAAGAATATTGTGCAAGACGCCTATGCTATGCTTTCTACACTTCAGAATTGCTTTTAACTACATGGATGGCGATATACTAAAGAAATTGTTCATGACTTTTGTTAGGCCAAAGCTAGAATATGCAGCTGTTGTTTGGTGCCCATATCTTAAGAAGACATCAACAAACTGGAAAAGGTGCAAGACATGCTACTTAAGTGGCGCCCAGAACTGAAGGGTAGAGCTACGAGGAAAGGTTAGAAGCATTAATATGCCAAAACTAGAAGACAGAAGAAAAGAGGTGATATGATCACTACATACAAAATAGTAACAGGAATTGATAAAATCGCAGGAAGATTTCCTGAGACCTGCACTTCAAGAACAAGACGGTCATAGATATAAACTGGCTAAACACCGATGCCGAAGAATATAAGAAAATTCACTTAAGCAAACAGAGTGGTAGACGGTTGGAACAAGTTTGGTGGGAAGGCGGTGGAGGCCAAGACCGCAGTAGTTTCAAAGCATTATATGACAAAGAGTGCTGGGAAGACGGGACACCACGAGCGTAGCTCTCATCCTGTAACTACACCTTAGGTAATTACACTTAGGTAATTACAGCTGTGAGGGGCCAACCTCGACATGCCATATGAACGAGCACATAGAACCACCCGCGCGCCCCAACCAGCCAACAATCACTAACCAGGGGACCTAGACAGAGAGGCAGCAAGACTTCTGACTTACCCAAAGCGAAGCTGCCCCCCCCCTGTGATCCACCCTTTGATAGAGCAAACTCTCAAACCCACCCTAGAAGAGAAGAGAACTTTGTGAGTGCAGGGGCAGTGCCAGTTATTAAACTTGAATGGGGTTCTGGTAGTTCTTCTACTCCCCAAGCCCAGCCTGAGGCCAGGCATGACTTGAGAAAGCTTCAATCCAACAGGCTGTTTTTCCTTTCTTTAACCCTTAAGCTGCTAAGGGATCCTGAGGGATTTACACCCCTGTGCACAGAAAAATAATCTACAAAAAATTTTGTCTTTAAAAATGTTAATTTGTGTTCCCTGAGCACAGGGGAAAAAAAAAAAATCGTAGGCGACATACTCTGGGCGCAATAGGCCGAGGAAGTCTGGCAAAATGTAGACGTTGACAGAGCAGTCGTCAGAGGCGGTCAGCGTCACCCAAGCTGTCAGGTGGGAGTTGCCACAAAGATATTATATGCCTAATTTTTCATGTCTTCCGATTGATTTTTTCTTAGTTTTTTTGCAGTAATTTTATTCAATAGTGTGTATTGCGATATATTATATATAAAAATGCTGTGAATCATCGCTATACTCAAAAGTATTTGTTCGCATATCTAGTTGATTCAATTATTACGTTCATAAAAACAATAAACAAATAGTTTTACTGTTATTACACTATATACCACATTATATATAAGTACCGCCTCTATCTACATGTTTTGTTCCCACAACTGTAGGCAACTAAGCTGATGATAGTGTAGTTCAGGCACTAAGATAGAAATCGCTAACACACACACCACAGTCAGCTGGCAGCTGCCTCCCTCACTCATTCAAGGTCAGCCGCACTAAAATTTCTCCCCCCCCCCCCCAACAATCTGTTTGTAGTGGTATTACACTATACTGTATACACACATTATATATAAGTATCTACATGTTGTATGCTCCGTAACTGTACACCTAAGCTTGTAGGGTGTTCAAAGGGCATAGTGGCCACCCTTACAACAGCATAACAAGTCATGCAGATGACACCACCTCCGTCACCCAAATGGTTCCTCCCAACATACTAGTTGCTGTTATTACCCAAATACACACTATATATACTGTTGTCTACATTTGTGTTCACCATAGAGAACCACTGAGCTGGTATGTGAATGAGACAATAACAGGTGACCACACACAGTCAGAAAGACCGTATCTCCCTCCCTCCCTCCCTCAGCATTATGCCTCTGCCTCCACACAGCACTAATTATCACAACAATCCTGCTATTATCACAATCCTGGTCAATTTTATCACAATCAGGGATCATCTGTAATACTGTCATCGCTAAATAACAGTTACATATTTATTTTGGCTTTTTTAGGCGATGCTGTAGTCACAGGTTGAACAGCAATGCTGTTAGCTCATGCTGCGTGTGCCAGCCTTGGTTGCTCCCACAGTACTGTGGCTTTCACACCTGAGAATATTGCCCACGATTTTCTTTAAACATGGCGTCTGTTTACAAGACCTCCCCTGAGGAAGCTGATGTGAACCCTGTGTAGCCGCGGGCCATTTGAATCATGCCCAACACCCAATGACGTATTTATACGCCATGCGCACAGTGGGACATGTTACTCATGGCGTATATATACGCCATGGGCAGTTTAAGGGTTAAGACTTCTACTTATGTTCTGGCCATATTTCTTTATACTTGCTGGGAGGGTATTGAACAACTGTGGGCCTCTGATGTTCATATAGTGTTCTCTGAATGTACCAATGGAACCTTTACTCTTCACTGGCTCTACTGTGCATTTCCTTCCATATTGTTCACTCTTAGTATGTTGCAATTTTACTATGTAAATTTGCCAATATTTTCCATGTATATTATTTGATACCACACATCTGGTTTCTAGAGAGTACATTTTGAGAGCTTTGAGATGTGCCCAATAGTCTTTAGATTTATTTTGTCTGTGTATGCCATATATATTCTGTTACCCTGTATTTCAGTGCCATATGTGTTCTCTGTATACCCTCTACAGTGGCCCCCTCCGTTTACGAATTTAATCCATTCCCAGAGATGGTTCATAAGGCGAAAATTCGCAACCCAAAAAAAATTCTCCATAAGAAATAATGTAAATTGAATTAATCCGTTCCACACTCCCAAAAATATTAACTTCAAAATACATTTCATTCCTAATTCACACAAATATTTAATATTATAGTGTGTACAAGTTACAGCTTACCTTTATTGATGATGTTTGTTGGCGCATGGAAGACGGTGAGGAGGGAGGCAGGAGGAGAGGTGTTATTGTTTGGAAGGGGAGTCCCCTTCCATTATAACATTAGGCAGTGATGACTTCTCTGGGGTACTCTCTCTCCTATGTTTTGCAGGCATACAACTAGGACCTGGTTGTGGCTCACTGCTTGCTTGTCTTACTAAGAATCTGTCTAAAGACACTTGTTTTTAACACTTGTCTGTAGTGAGACATTACATCATTTAAAAGGTCAATGTAACGGCCTGCTACAGCTTTATCTGGGTGAGGTTTTACAACAAAACTTTGCCGTTCTTCTCATACTTCACATATTTTCCTAATGTGGAAGGGACATCCTCTACTCACAACTATTTTCTTAGGTTGAACCATACTACTTACTTTCTTGGGACCCATGGCATGATATATAATAATTACTTTTATGTTCAAAACCCAAGAAAGCCGAAATACAACGAAATTCTTTGCAAAGAATTCAAATGCGATCATCACTAAGCGGGAGATCTGGTAAGCTAAAGTGGGGTCACCCGTGCCACCAGGAACCACATGCTTCGTCAACCGATACATGTCTCAATAAAGTAGCAAGTTGAGGCAAAGGTCGTCAGTCGAGTCAAATTTTACGAAATTGGGGTCGTAACTCGAAAAATTTGTAAGTAGGGCATTCATAAGTCGAGGTTCCACTGTATGTTCTCTGTATATCCTTTATTTCAGTGCCATATATGTTCTCTGTATTCCCTGTATTTCAATGCTATATATGTTCTCTGTATTCCCTGCATTTCAGTGCCATATATGTTCTCTGTATACCCTGTATTTCAGTGTCATATATGTTCACTGTATACTCTCTATTTCAATGCCATATATGTTCTCTGTATTCCCTGTATTTCAGTGCTATATATGTTCTCTGTATTCCCTGTATTTCAATGCTATATATGTTCTCTGTATTCCCTGTATTTCAGTGCCATATATATTCTCTGTATACCCTGTATTTTAGTGTCATATATGTTCACTGTATACTCTCTATTTCAGTGCCATATATGTTCTCTGTATTCCCTGTATTTCAGTGCCATATGTATTCTCTGTATACCCTGTATTTCAATGCCATGTTCTCTGTATACTCTGTATTTCAATGCCATGTTCTCTGTATACCCTCTATTTCAATGCCATGTTCTCTGTATACCCTCTATTTCAATGCCATGTTCTCTGTATACCCTGTATTTCAGTGTCATGTGTGTTCCCTGTATACCCTCTATTTCAGCAATCTTTCCTGCTGTGAAGGGACAGGTGAGTATCGAGCAGAACTGGACAGCACAAGTGACTGGAATACAATAAGCATTGTAATGGGATTGAGGGAAGGTCATCCTGAGCACATGCAGTTCTAAGCTCCCAATGAGCCAGATCCACACAACACAAACCAGACAAATAAACACAACCATGAAGCACAACTAAAATGAATTACAATACCAAGCAAACAGCCCTCTCAGAACACAGTACAAGGATGGGGCAGCATTTAGGTGAGGTGCAGTGGGACCTACGCAGGTTAATAACATTCCAGGAGCTTAACAGTTGACCTTCACACATGTCCACATCAGCATCTCAACTGGTGTAAGAGAGCTGGATGGGACTAGGAGTTCTGGGGCCCCCTCCCAACTGGCAGGAAGGGTTAAAACAATTGAGTTCATCTTAGTTCTGAGAAATTCAATCATTTGTTTACATTGTCGAGGGGGAATTCATTTGGTGATTTTGAGACTTCGGTCTCTATGAATCCAGCAGTGGTCTGTATTGATTCCTTGACTTTCTGGATGATTTCCCAGTGGGGTGGCAGTGTGCCATTTGCCTTCTATGTCTGTGAAGGCTCTGGTCCCCCTGTAGGCCAAACAACAACACCACGAATGTTGTGACCTAGTAGTTGGGAGTCATATCAGTAACATAGATAGCTTTAGGGAGCCACAAGGGGCTCCCTAAAATTAGAGGACTGCAGTGCTAGCTGAATGCTTGTAGGTTAGTCCTCCATATACCATGTAGCCTTCTATAATTATTGGTGATGGCTATGAAGGGAAAAATAAAAATACTGTACTGTAAATGAGGATGCTCCCCCCCCCCCCCCCATGATGGACAATAGCTGACTAACAACATTGTTCTAAACCTTGAAAATGATATACAGTACAACAAAATGCATTCACCGTAGTGACAACTTATCTAAACCATCCTTATTAGTCTGCAAGTATCTATTGTCAAGGGGTATACATTTATAATAAATATATACACTAATACTAGTTTGCCAAGAAGTTAGTATCAGTTATATAGTTCTTTCATGATTTGAAGCACATTTAGTAACTAGAATTTTTACTTCATTAAATAACTTAAATAGTTACACTATAAAGCTTTAACAATTTGTGTATAGAGGGTGCCACATAAGTATAGAACAATGGCCCATAAATCTGGAACTCTTGGATGAACTGATGAAAAAGATTTTGAGTGTAATTTGTTATTATTTTATGAACAGCTTTGTTCTATGTGTCCACCATTATGATTGATATGCAGATAAAGTATCCAGTCAACAATCACTCTGCTATAAGTATCAAGAGGGATGGTTCCATACTTATGGAACAAGGTTCCTGGTGTATGGGACCCCCCCTTAATTGTAACCTAATTAATTGTAACTTAAAACTAACTATTGCACTATAAAGCATACCTTGTCCAACCAGAGGTAGAATATATGATGAGGAGGCCCTTGACTGAGGCCCACAAGAAAGAGCCTTCCAGTTCGTCCCCAGTCATAGCCAGGGGTAGTGCGGACACCTCGCACACGTTCTATATTTTGTTGAATGCCATCCCCTATGGCTAGAAGTCCTCCACAAGTGACAGTATTGGTCACCCACAGGTAACGTCCAAACAGCTTGGACCAAACATATCGAGCTTGGTTGAGCATAGCACTGTATCTGCATACCGTACCTGTTTGGAAATAAAAACTATTTGGAAAAGCAAATAGTAATTACAGTAATTACAATATTTGCTGTAATTACAGTAATTACTGTAATTACAATTACAGTAATTGCCCCAACTGCAAAACTAACTTCAATGATAAAGCAAGTTAATCGATCCCTGTAATTTAAAATGGTACACAGCCAAAAAAAAGCGTTGAATGTAATGAAACACCATTTTCTGGGCGAGTCCCGCAGGCTCCCCGGAGCTATCCAGGCTGAATGGATATGTATAACTTTCTGGCATCAGTCAATGCATGGAGTTCTTGCCTACCGAGAACCACGAGCCAGACCTGGCCCCCTCTAGAGAGGCACGAGGAGCAATGGCCTATAGCGACCCCCATTGTGCTTAGGACCATTCTATGTCTGCCATCGACCGGAATAGGCACCCAGAAAGGTAGGCACCCCAAAAAAAACCTATTCTGGTAAACTATTGTGACCAAAGACCAAACAGGTGGATATAGCTCCCCAAACGAAAATTAGCAAACAAGCATGACGTCATCATGTCGCCGTGTCACTGTCTGCGCCACCCCCTCCCCTCCCCGGGAGGTGGAAGGGGGGAGCCCCAGACCCCACCGTCGGCGACCGGCGACATTAGTTCTTAGGCTGGATGTCAAAACGTGAAAACACTGCCGACCGGAGAGAGAGAAGGATGCCGGAGAATTTCCGGGACTCACCCAGAAAATGGCGTTTCATTATATTCAACGCTGGTTTTCTGGGGGTAGCCCCGTCGGCTCCCCGGAGCTAACTATTCAAAGATAAGGAAAAAGCAGGGACTTATCTAGGCGGCGGTCCGTCCTCACTCCTCAACGCGAAGTCGAGACAACTGGCTGCAACCGCCGACCCAAAGCAACGCAGGCCCGACCAGGCCCAGGAACATTCACCAGGTAGCGAGTGGCCAGGACCCTGTTCGATCTCCAAAAACCCAGGGCCCGAATGTCCACCCAAGACATGTTGCCAAAGATGGCAGCCAAAGCAGCAAATTTACGAACATCGTGGGCCCGGGGAAAAACCGCAGGCTGGCTACACTTAATAATCCTGCGGAAAACCTGAGAGACCCGAGCCCGAGAACAGGGAAGAAGGGAAACTGGATCAACCCAGAGTGCATCCCCGGCAACAGAAGCCGTGGCGCGCAAATAATGGCAGAGAGCCGCAACCGGACACAACACATGATGCACCCCCGGGCCTGACCAACCAAGCATCAACAACCCATGGCCCCCTCCAGAATGCAGCAGTCTCATTCTTCGCCAGAAAAGAGGGAGACGGCTGCAAGCGAACAAAACGACCACCAGGACCAAAAGAGCAGAAATCTCGGCGCTGGAGGAAAGCATGAAGCTCCCCAACCCGAACCCCCGAGGCCAATGCCAACAGGAAAAAGAGCCTTAGAAAAACAATCCCGAACGGAATGAGCCACAACAAACCGAGGCAAAGAAAGAAACAAGAGCATGCGCTCCAAGTACCAAGACGGCTCAGGAGGTGCATGAACAGGCCAGAGGTGAAACAACGCACGAGACAACTTGCGAAACGGGGCAGAAGAAACATGAACACCGAAAGCAAGCTGAGGCGGCTCCGCCAACACGGCACGATACGAAGCGACAGTATTCAGCATAAAATGATGGTCCTGATACAACCAAGAGAGAAAGGACAGAACAACCCTATCAGTGACCGAAGAACACCAATGCAGTGATAGAGCCGCAGGAAGACCCTCGGGGTCGGACACCGAGCAAGCAGCGCCTGAAACCAAGGCTGGGTCGGCCACCAAGGAGCCAGAAAGACAACTCGACCTCGGTAAGTCTCCAAGCGAGCCAGGACCTGGAGCAACAGCGGAACTGGGGGGAAAGAGGTACAGGTAACCCCACCTCGACCACTCCTGCCTGAAGGTGTCGACCATGACGGCCTCGCAGTCGGGGAAGGGCGCCACGTATACAGGAAGACACCTCGACCACGGCGACGCGAAGAGATCCAAATCCGGAGTCCCGAATGTCCGGCACAGCCAACTGAAGGAGTCGGCATCGACCGTGCATTCCGTGGAAAGGGGAAGGAACTGGGACAGGCCATCCGCCAGGACGTTGGACATCCCCCGGACGTGAACCGCCAGGAGAGCCAAACCCCGAGAACTCACCAGATGAGTCACCCGAAGCGACTAGCCCCAAAGAGCCAAGGACCGCATCGAACCCCCGTAGTTCAGGCAATGAACCACTGGGGAGCAGTCTGAATGGAGCCTGATCGTCGATCCGCGAGCGACTCGAATCCTCCAGAGCAACATCCACACCGCCGCAAATTCCTGTACTGTGCTGTGAGCCCGACAGAAGGACGGATCCCACCGCCCCTGGCCGGCCTGGGGAGCACTGGTCACAAAACCACAGCCAAGAGACGACACGTCCGTGTACACATCGAGCGAGGGCTCGGGAAGGCGCCAAGGCACCGAACCCCAAAAAACCCGACGAGGAAGCCGGCGACGTAGCAACCGATGCAAAGCCCCCGGAGGCCGAACCCAACAATCGCAAGAAAAGCGGAAGGGCCGGCCCCGAAGGAACCATAACAGCCGACGAAGTCATACCCGACCCAGCGGGTACACCATCATGGCAAAGCTCAGGCTCCCGCACAAACTCTCGAGCAACCGCCTCGTGACCCGGGAACCCCTCAGAAATGGGCAAAGGCGGGACTGCAGGTGCAAGAGAGCCGCTGGAGGAAGAGACAAAGAAGCAGTGCGAGCGTCCCAAACCAGACCCAGCCAAGACCGAACCTGAGAGGGAACCAGACGAGACGTCCTCCAGTTCACCAAGAACCCGAACCCGGTGAGCTGGGAAAGAACCAAATCCCTGGCGAGCAGACACGTGGACCGGCTGGGAGCCCAAACCAGCCAGTTGTCGAGATAGGCCAGCACCCGAACACCTAGCAGACGCAGGTCACCACGACCCGAGTAAGGCGTGTGAAAACGTGAGGTGCCAGATTCAACCCGAAGGGAAGACAACGAAAGCGGTAACCCTGACACTCCCCACTACAAAACAGAGCCAGTTCCTGAACCCCAGATGAACTGGGACATGCCAATACGCGTCCTTGAGGTCCAGGGACACCATCCAAGCGCCCCCCCTCCAAAAGAAGACGGACCTGGGACAGCGTATTCATCCGAAAGGAGGGGGCACAAAACCCACGGGTTCAGACGAGACAAGTCCAGAATGAACCGGAGGTCCGCGCAGTCCCGTTTCAGGACTGGAAACAGGCGGGAAACCCACCTGAGGGACGACGTCGTTTCGACCACGCCCAAGCGAACCCACTCCGAGATGACCCGACAGAGTGCAGGAGAAGAGGCCTGCCCCGCCAGCCCGAACCCCTCGAGGGAGGAGAAGCCACCCAATGCCACCACAGGCCGCACAAAACAACCCAAAAAGCCCACGAATCGTGGGACCAGGCATGAGCAAACTGGGCGAGCCACCCCCCCCCCCCATCACCCCATCAATGGGACGAACCGCGAAAGGGCCGAAGCGCCTTGCGAGAACCTAAGCGGCGAACAGGACGGTCCCCACATCGACCAGGAACAGCCGGAACCGAAGGTGCCGCCAGCCCCAAAGGTCTATCCCGACAAAAGGACCCCGAGCCCTGGCATGACCCTTCCGGGAAGGCCCCCCGCGAGCCCCCCAGAGCAACAGCAACTCAGACATAGGCCGACAACTGACCGAGGCCGCCTGCAGATACTGCACCACAGAAGACTCCGCAAACAGCAACGGACAAAAGGGCGAAGACAAACGAAGAGCCAGGGCCCAGGCGGACTCCAAGGAAGAAGCCAACACCCCCTACCGACACGTAATGCGAGAAGCATAGAACCGCGAAACCGCATCATGCAGGATGGACGCGAAGAGCTTCAACAAAGCAGACAACGTCCGCAACGCAGAGGGCAGTGCACTAGACCCGGCAGCAGCCCCAAGTGCTCCCACATCCAAATCAAGCCAATCCGAGGACTGCTCAAGGAGGGAAAAGAAATGCAGAGCCAAAGAAAGCAGGCCACGAGTCCGCAAATCCTCCGTAACCAAGGCAGTCGAGAGGGAAGGAACCTGCACGTGAAGCTGCACGACACCAACATCCTGTGGAAGGGCAGGGGCGAACAAACAAGCATTAACCCTTTAACTGCGCAACGCGCCTGCAGGCTCGCGTCTGGTTTGCGCAACGCGCCTCCGGGTATTTGTATTTTTCACGTTCCATTCAAATCTCCCGCGGCTACACGGGGTTCACATCAGCTTCCTCAGGGCTCTTGTAAACAGACGCCATCTTTAAAAAAAATCGTGGTCCACATTCCCGGGTGTGGGAGCCTCAGTAGTGTGTGAGCAACCAAGGCTGGCGCTCGCAGCATGAGCGCACAGCACTGCTGTTCAGAGTGTGACCACAGCATCGCCTAATAATGTCAAAATATATATATAACTTGTATCATTTAGCCATGATAGTGTTATAGAAGAGCCTGAGTGTGATAATGACTGGGTACAATGTTCAATTATCAGTGATTCAATGCTGTTCACGATGTTCACAGCACCACAGCATTATTTCGTCCATCTAGGAATTTTCAAATGATTTCTTAGGTTCCTTTTCAAAATAAACGTGTGGTCAATTATTCATTTACAGGAATTAGTGACCAGGATTGTGATAATAGCAGGATTGTGGTTATAATTAGCGTTGTGCGTAGTATTGTGGAAGGAGGAAAGTTTGGTGAGGGAGGGAGGGCGAGAATTGAGGTAGCCTCATTGTGTGTGTATGGCTGCCACTCTTGTTTTGCTCACCATAATAGCTTAGTGGTTCGCTATGGGCAACACATATGTACATGGGTATATATAGTGTGTGTATATAGTGTAAGAACAGAAACAGGAGAATGTTGAGAGGAGCTATTTTGGTGAGGGAGGTGACGTAATCGTAGCGTCGTCTGCTGTCTGCTGTGTAATTTTTCATGCAGTGTATGGTGGCCACTGTACTGTTTGGACACAATACCGGCTTACTTGCATAGTTCTGGTAAATAAAACATGTAGATAGGTATATAGAACATGTGTAATAAGAACTATAACAGTATGGTGGGAGGAGCAATGTTGGCGAGTAAGATGTTGGAGTGAGGGAGACTGGCTGGGTGTGGCTGCTCTCACTCGAGGTGTTCTGAGTGTGTTGATGGTGAATGTATATAGTGTGTGACAGTGTGTAGTGTGTAAATAGATTATATGTATACATAAATTAGCATGATACATAGTAAATATGTGCAGCATATGTGTACACAAGTGTCATGCACGTAACACAGTGTCTTCGGACAGTACGGTTGTTTTACTGCCATAATATAGTGTATGTGTTCACTATACATAGGATTAGTACGTAAAAACAAATAAAATGTATTTGGAACTGTGCGAAAAAAATGAACGAAAATATATTCGCGGCAACTCGCGCGCCCCGCCCCGACCGCCCCACCCGCCCCGGGAGCTTACAGCACGGGCGCACGGGGAATCATGACGTCACGCCCCAACTTACGGACCCCATAGCAGCCAAAGTAAGTACAATTACGACTTTTTTTTTACATACCCATACTGAGGGAAGGGTTTTTGACACTTTAAAAAGAAAAAAAATTTTTTCCAGAGAATTTATTTCCTGCGCACCACGGGGGTGTCATATTTGGAGGCAACGCAGTTAAAGGGTTAAGATGCTCGAAGTCGCCCCCCAGGAAAACATGCAACGCCGTAGAAACCTCTCGCCACTCAAGCGTGCGGGACCAACAGAACATGTGCCAAGCCTCCAACAAAAAGAGAGGACAGTCTGCCAACCAGGACGACTCCAGAACTTCATAACGAAACCAGCACGAACCAGGGGATCCATACACGAAGGAATGCGGATCCATCATGAAGGCATAATCCAGGTCACGCAGGAGGTAAGCCGCTATGGCCTCCCGTACCTCCGAAGATGAAACACGGGAAGCCGGAAACCTCCGGAAAGATGGAACCGAAGAACTCGCGGGATCACGGAACTGAACCCGGGGAGGTGTGGACACCAAATCCAATTCGTACATGGAGGGAGCGAAAGAGAACCCCCTCTCCTTGTAACATCAAGCCCCGCTCAGAGGGTAGAAAAACCCAGGCGGGGTCAAACGGGGCAAAGCTAACCCCACCCCAACCCCAGGAACCTCACCCAGAGGGCCTGGGGCTGAACCGTCCTCCTGAGCCCCCACCCCCAAAGAAAAGGTGGGATCAGCCGAAAAAGCAGGAACAAAGGGGGTCCACTGGCCAGACCCAGAAGCTCTAGCAGAAGGACCAGGCTCGAATGCCTCCGCCACCGCCCCAGAAGGGGACACCCCAAGACCGCCCGAGTCTTACAACCAACTATACCCAGCCCCGGCTCCAAAACCCTCAGACATTTAGGAGCCGGCAGCAAAGGGGGAGGGGGGGCCGAATGGGCAACAGAAGGGGAAGGACTTGGAGGGGCGGATGGAACCAGAGCCGAAGCGACTCCCACCCCCAAGTCCGGGTCCCTATAACCAAAACGGGACAGTCTCAGGGCATCCGGAGCAGCAACCAACCTAGCTCGTTGCAGCAACCTAAAGCGAGCATGCAACACCTCAGCTGCCCTCACCCACATATCAGGCACAGTACCCTGGGTGAATTAGAGTACGTACAGACAACACACGTCGCATGACTCCGGGTCAAAATCACCAATCCAACAGGCAGCATGACGGAGGCAAAACCGGTGAGTGTCCCCCCTGAGACAAGTGGACAGAGCAACCTTCAAACTCGCAGGATGCGAGGGGGACTCAGGGGTCACATCCATTGGACCACATAGCCCCTGTGGGTTTTTTTCAGGGCCCTTAGCCTTGGTTACACACTAAGGGAAGCCCAGGCAGGGTACTGCAAACGGCATCCAAAACTATCAAACAAACTGCTATAACTGAACCCCCGGGATGTGTACACTCACGGGGGCCAAGCGGGGAGGACCACCAACACAAAATGGAGAAATAAAAATATAGATATACAGAACACCACTTGGTTTCCGAACTTTAGTTATCCGAAACTTCCAGTTTCCCGATTGGGGTTGGGGAGTCATGCTACCCGAACTGGAAGGGGTCCGCCAAGTGTCGCGCCGGCCTGTGGTGGTGGGTGGGAGATGGTCCAGTTTGCCCACTGTGACTTCACAGATTCACGGCCTATTATTCCTATTATTTTGAATTGTCATAAAGCTGGAATGTTCATTCTATGCTTTTGTTTTACTTACCTGCACAATCAAGCAACATCTGTGCACCATGTCGGCTCCAAATTCAAGCATTGTGTCGGTGATGGCTGACTGGTGGGTGGATGGATGTGGGAGCTTAGGTGGGAGGCAGTATGAAAGAGGGGAAGAATTAGTCAGAAAGGTAGGGAGGGATGCTAAGAGGGAGGGGGAGGGAGGGAGAGATGCTAAGAGGGAGGGGAAGGTAGGGAGAGATGCCAGGAGGTAGGCAGGAAGGGAGGGAAATAGTGAGAATTAGGGAGGGAGGGAAAGGCAGGCAGGCAGGCAGGCAGGCAGGCAGGCAGGCAGGCAGGCAGGCAGGCAGGCAGACAGGCAGGCAGGCAGGCAGGCAGGCAGGCAGGCAGGCAGGCAGGCAGGCAGGCAGGCTGACTGGCTGGCTGGCTGGCTGGCTGGCTGGCTGGCTGGCAGGAAGGCTGGCAGGAAGGCTGGCAGGAAGGCCAGCAGGCAGGCAGGCAGGCAGGCAGGCAGGCAAGCAGGCTGACTGGCTGGCTGGCTGGCTGGCTGGCTGGCTGGCAGGAAGGCCAGCAGGCAGGCAGGCAGGCAGGCAAGCAGGCAGGCAGGCAGGCAGGCAGGCAGGCAGGCAGGCAGGCAGGCAGGCAGGCTGGCTGGCTGGCTGGCTGGCTGGCAGGAAGGCCGGCTGGCAGGCAGGAAGGCCGGCTGGCAGGCAGGCAGGCCGGCTGGCAGGCAGGAAGGCAGGCAGGCAGGCTGGGAAGGAGGCAGGCAGGCAGGCTGGGAAGGAGGCAGGCAGGCAGGCAGGCAGGCAGGCTGGGAAGGAGGCAGGCAGGCAGGCTGGGAAGGAGGCAGGCAGGCAGGCTGGGAAGGAGGCAGGCAGGCAGGAAGGGATGTATGGGTGTTAAGGTGAACCACGTAACCTTTGAGGTTTTTTTTTTTTATTATTATTATTTTTCTACCACAGACGTGGCCACACATTTACAATGCTAACCATCATATATACATTTTCTTCTGTCCTCCATGGACAGGGTTAGAGATCTGTAAAACATATAGTTCAGGGATTTATTGAACAATCAACCACAGAAGGTGATTCGGTACTTTTAAAATGCTAAGCTAACCTACATACGTAAATACATAGATACACAGATTTATGTATGCCCTACATAAAGTGTTCGAAGTGTCATTAATGTGCATTTACAAAGGTGAAATGTAATTTTGATCAGCTTCCATATGTACTTTACACATACATACACATACACACACACATATATATGTACACATACATATATACATACATATGTATGTATGAGAGAGTGTGTGTATGGGTTGGGGGGGGGGTGTCGGTGGTGGGGGAGGGATTGGCTGACTCCGTAAACCTAACCACATTCGACAGAGCTGTGATCCAGATTTGTTTCTTAAATGTACATCATCGTATATTTTTGTCAGGTTGGCAGGCAGAGAGGCTGGCAGGCAGAATGGCAGGCAGACTGGCAGGCAGGCAGAGAGGGAGGCAGGCTGGATGGCAGGCAGAGGGGGAGGCAGGCTGGATGGCAGACATAGAGGGAGGCATGCTGGATATGGCAGGCAGAGAGGGAGGCATGCTGGATATGGCAAGCAGAGAGGGAGGCAGGCTCGCAGGCAGGCAGAGAGAGAGGCAGGCTGGCAGGCAGGCTGGCAGGCAGGCTGGCAGAGAGGGACGGAGGCTGGCTGGCAGAGAGGGATGGAGGCTAGCAGGCAGGCTGGCAGACAGGCAGAGAGGAAGGCAGGCTGGCAGGCAGAGAGGGAGGCAGGCTGGCAGGCAGAGAGGGAGGCAGGCTGGATGGCAGAGCGGGAAGGAGGCAGGCTGGCAGAGCGGGAAGGAAAAAGGCTGGCAGAGCGGGAGGGAGGCTGGCAATCAGAGCGGGAGGGAGGCTGGCAGGCAGAGAGGAAAGCAGGCTGGATGGCAGGCAGAGAGGGAGGCAGGCTGGATGGCAGGCAGAGAGGGAGGCAGGCAGGCAGAGAGGGAGGCAGGCAGGCAGAGAGGGAGGCAGGCAGGCAGAGAGGGAGGCAGGCTGGCAGAGAGGGAGGGAGACTGGCAGGCAGGCAGAGAGGGAAGGAGGGAGGGAGGGAGGCAGGCAGGCAGGCAGAGAGGGAGGCAGGCAGAGAGGGAGGCAGGCTGGCAGGCAGAGAGGGAGGCTGGCAGGCAGGCAGAGAGGGAGGCTGGCAGGCAGGCAGAGAGGGAGGAATTCAATATTCATAAAGAAATGTAAAGTACCAGTAGCGACAGCACTCAGCGTAATATGGAGAAAGAGCCTGGATACAGGGGAGATACCAGCAGCACTTAAATCTGCAGATATAGCTCCGTTGCACAAGGGGGGGAGTAAAGCTTTGGCAAAAAATTATAGGCCAGTTGCACTAACATCACACATAATAAAAGTGTTTGAAAGAGTGATTAGGAATCAAATTTCTAGTTTTATGGAAAACAATGAATTGCACAATCCAGGACAACATGGATTTAGAGCGGGAAGATCCTGTCTGTCACAGTTACTCAACCACTATGACAAAATCACAGAAGCCCTAGAAGAAAAGCAAAATGCAGATGTTGTATACACAGACTTTGCAAAGGCGTTCGACAAATGTGACCATGGGGTGATAGCTCACAAAATGAGGTCAATGGGAATAACTGGAAAAGTAGGACGCTGGATACTCAATTTCCTGTCGAACAGAACACAAAGAGTAACAGTCAATCAGATAAAATCGAGTCCAAGCGATGTTAAAAGCTCTGTACCTCAAGGTACAGTCCTTGCACCGCTACTGTTCCTTATTCTCATATCTGATATAGACAAAAATACACGTCACAGCTTCGTGTCATCCTTCGCAGATGACACAAAAATCAGCATGAAAATTACCTCTGCTGAAGACATTGAAAAACTGCAAACAGATGTCAACAAAGTTTTCGATTGGGCAGCAGAAAATAATATGATGTTTAACAGTGATAAATTTCAGGTACTCAGGTACGGCAAAAATGAGGATCTGAAACATAATACAGGGTACAAAACACAATCAAATCTTCCCATAGTAGAAAAACAGCATGTCAAGGATTTGGGAATAATGATGTCAGACGATCTAACGTTTAGGGAGCATAACCAAGCAAATATCGCATCAGCCAGAAAAATGCTCGGATGGATTACGAGAACTTTCAAATCCAGGGATCCCATCACAATGGTTGTACTCTTCAAGTCACTTGTGTTGTCCCGTCTCGAATACTGCTCAGTACTCACTTCCCCCTTCAGAGCAGGAGAGATTGCTGAAATAGAGGGAATACAGAGAACATATACGGCACGCATAGACGAGATAAAACACCTAAATTATTGGGATCGTCTCAAAGCTCTCCAAATGTACTCTCTAAAAGGAGACGAGAGAGATACCAAATAATATACACATGGAAAATACTGGAGGGCCAGGTCCCAAATCTACACAGTAAAATAACAACGTACTGGAGTGAACGATATGGAAGAAAATGCAAGATTGAACCAGTGAAGAGCAGAGGTGCCATAGGCACAATCAGAGAGCACTGTAAAACATCAGAGGTCCGCGGTTGTTCAACGTCCTCCCAGCGACTATAAGAAATATTGCCGGAACAACCGTGGACATCTTCAAGAGAAAACTGGACTGTTTCCTAAGAGAAGTCCCGGATCAGCCGGGCTGTGGTGGGTATGTGCTCTGCGGGCCGCTCCAAGCAACAGCCTGGTGGATCAAACTCTCACAAGTCGAGCCTGGCCTCGGGCCGGGCTGGGGAGTAGAAGAACTCCCAGAACCCATCAACCAGGTATAACCAGGATCA
>WNGS01162156.1:75680-78180 GCA_020271785.1 Procambarus virginalis
CAGCCTACTCCTCCAGGTGTCTTCCATTTGCAAGTAATGAGACCAGACGAGAGTGAGTACCTTTGGCAAGGTCAGGCACTGTATGAATGAAGTGATTGGAAAGTACAGAGATTTCTATCGTACCAGCACAGAAGCTAATGATTGACGAATCCCTTGTGCATTTCAAAGGACGTGTGCCTTCAAGCATGTATATTCTCCTCCAAACGCCACTGGATTTGGATTGAAATTCTTTGTTCTTTGGACTCTGAAACAGGATTCGTGTTACACATGATTTTGTTTTCTGCTAGCGATGTAGACATTCTAGGTAATGACCACATGGCTTCTCCAACCTATCCTTCAAATTGACAGTACAGTTTAATACTAAGTGTAATAAGTACATTTCCTGTCGTACATAGTACATAATTGTACTTATGGGGCTGTTACATTTACCTTCTCATTTATTCTCCTTGTTTTTTGTTAAGACACTCAGAATTTTAGGATGAGTTTTCAAGTCCTGTTTGCTATACACAAGTTTTAAATATCAGGAAATTCTTTTTAATTTTTATTAAACAAAAGAGATTTTATGCAAAATTTGAAAATATCCGGAATTACTCTACAATTTATTGATATACTTCAATTTTTTGTATTACTTTTATAAAACTGTATTGTCAATATAGCTTTAGGTTAAGTGCTAATTGTAATTAAGAAGCAATAAAATGCTTATCTTCAAACACTAAGAGGGTTATGCTAGGTTGTGGTTTTCTATTCAGCTTTTCAGGTAAACTTAAATATTCACAATATATTTGACAGTACAGTTTAATACTAAGTGAAAATAAGTACAATTCCTGACTGCTATGAATAGTGCATAATTGAACTTACTTGTGCTGGTGCATTTACCGCCTCATTTTTGGAGGACGGGATGGGCTTCTCATGTAGTGTAGTGAAGTCACTGATGGCACCATGGATGAACAAGGGCCACATTTTATACACGGATAATTACTATACAAGTCTCTTGCTAGCTAAGTTCTTGATTGAAAATAGAACTAGATTGATTGGTATAGTAAAGCCAAGAAGAACGGAAATGCCAGTGTTTGACAATAAACTTGAAGTTGGTGACTGCGAGCTAAGAAAAAGTGATCAAATACTCTCAGTTAGGTGGAAAGACAAGAGAGAAGTGAACTTGCTGACAACCATTCATAGTGGTACAATGGTGAAGAGTGGCAAGGTGAACCGAGTAACGCAAGAACCAGTATATAAGCCAGATTGTGTTCTTGACTAATAATATCAACATGAGTTTGGTTGATAAATCTGACATGGTGGTGGGCACTGTTGAGTGTGTGCAGAAAACATTGAAGTGGACGAAAAAAAGTGTTTTTCCATCTTGTTGACATAAGCATGCTGAACAGCTACAATATGTATCTGGTGAAAACTGGATGTCAACCAAGTTTCCGTTTGTTTGCTTTTACACTTGCGACACAGTTATAAGCAAAGTTCGGCAAAGATGTTCCTGGCTGTTACGAATCTTACAAGGATTCTAACATTACTCTTGATGCTTAATTACTTTATTGTCTTGTTCTATAATTAGTATAGCATCCAGTTGTATGATTATAGACTATTGTATGATATACATTGTAGCATGCTGTAGTGTGCCTGAGTTGCATTATATTGTATAAGGCTGTTTGAAGTTTAATTCCTGTTGGTTTCTCCATTGGGGAATGACCATATTTGGATGTGGCCAGTGTGGGAACTTGATGTCAAGCGAGTGTTTATAGTTCAACCTTGATTAATTCTTATTATTGTTTACCAGTAAATTATATTGAGTAATGTAACAATATTATATACTCTTAAGATTAATAATGATTTGAATATTAGTACTACATTTTGTTAGTAGAATTTTCACAATAGTTTATGTGGATGCTTAGTTGATATTTTTGGTAGGATGCCTGCCCTGGGAACAGACGCTTTGTCAGAGGCGTGGCAGCGTTGATCGAGAGGAGACATGCTTGTAAGTTAAGTCAGTGGTTATTGTTATTGTAGCTAAATACTTGGTTAATTCTCTATGTAGATGATTGTTTAATTATCCCATTTATTTATTCATGTGCTGGTGATTATGGTCATTGCTCAATAAAGATTTTTATTTATATTATTGCATGCTAAAGAATATTTCTGGCTATTATCTGTACCATTTAATTGTTATGTTTGTCACTCTTAGCGTAGTTACATTGTTTTCCCAATTTATGCAGTGTTTCCTTTCACCCCGTAGACACCTGTTGGCAAGGCCGATTTAATATACTTTGATCACTGCGGGAAAAGAACCATACTAAGTCTCAAGGGTTGTAACACTGGCATGCAAAGACACATCATGAACCCAGTTTTGCAGCATGCTGCTACACCCAGACTCGCTCACATGGAGGACTTTCAAGCACACAGACTAAAACATTTGCCACCAGCTGGAAAGCGTGCAATAGGCCAACGTGATTGCTTAGTTTGGATAACAACAAAAAAGAGAGATCAGAAACGT
>WNGS01162156.1:83180-103934 GCA_020271785.1 Procambarus virginalis
CCAGGCCAGAGTATTAACCACTGAGCTACCCTCAGATCGTTAAAAGATGGAAACTTGGGTGGGGTTTTCCACCACAAAGTCTCCCTCACCAATGACACCAGAGGAATGGCCCCTGATCAAACACTCATTTTCTATCAATCATATTTTCTAGAGAAAACTCGTGTCTTGAGCTACAGTGGGACCTCGAATAACGAATTTAATCCGATCCGCTGCCATGTTCGTCATGTGAAATGCTCGTGTTTCAAAACGATTGTCTCCATTTAACTCCTGAGATGCGCCGAGTTTATTGTGAAATTACCCCAGTGTGCATGACATCAAATGTTCCCCCCAAAATAATTTTTCTTCGTAAATGATAAATT
The DNA here is from genome assembly GCA_020271785.1 of Procambarus virginalis. Classification (NCBI taxonomy): domain Eukaryota; kingdom Metazoa; phylum Arthropoda; class Malacostraca; order Decapoda; family Cambaridae; genus Procambarus; species Procambarus virginalis. The sequence continues at coordinate 83,540 of WNGS01162156.1, forward strand.
CCCTTCCCTGAACATATCTATATAAAAATAAATACCAAATACCAAAAGGTTCGTTCGGTGACAGCAAGTAGGCTGAAAAAAAACTGTTGAAACAACTTGAAAAACGGAGAAATGCCATAAAGGTTCGTTCAGTGTTCGGTAGGTAGGCTGCTCCATGTTTCTTAAAACAAAAAACAAAAAAAAATAAAAAAACAGTTGAAAGAATTTGAAAAACGGAGAAATGCCATAAAGGTTCGTTCAGTGTTTGTCGGGTAGGCTGCTCCATTATGACAATGTTTTCTTTGTTTTAAATGTGGTCCATTTGTTTTGTATTTTTCATTTACGTCTCAATAATAGAGCAGCCTACCCGACAAACATTGAATGAACCTTTTTGACATTTGTTCAGTTTCAAAAACTTTCATTTCTCTTTTCTACAAAAAAGTCATTCCTTTGCAACATCTCTGCAGTCACCCCTTTATATCCCAGCATTATTGGTATTTTTAAACAAAAACAAAAATTTATTTGCATTGTCGGAGGCGTCAGAGAATGTGCAAGAAGCAGCGCGACCTCGTGCACTACGGAAAAAATGAATATATAAAAACGGAAAAAACGTACAAAACTCAGTCAAATCATAACATAGAACGAAAAGGTAATGTAAAAGATTTGAGTGTACTTATGTCGGAAGACCTTACCTTTAAAGAATACAAAAAAAATAACCGACACAGCTGCAAGAAAAATGACAGGTTGGATAACAAGAACTTTTCACACTGGAAATGCTATACCGATTGTGAGGGGATGGTTCACCAGCTCACTTACAATAGTGCTCTTATGCCTGTGGGAGCCAGTACACTTGTTAAGTGCACTTGTTAAGTGGGCGGACTTAAGCTTGGTAACCAGCAACCGAAACATCTAGTGTTTGGGCTCATGTGAGAGCCCCAGTCATCAGCAGTCCAGAAATGTTACCCTGGCCGGGGTAGCACGTCTGTGGACAGAGATAGAGCCGATAGCATCATCTCATTGTATGGCTTGGAGCGAGACTCAACTTTGCGTGGGAACAGCTAGGCCCACAGGCATGGGTGAGGTGTGGGCCTCCCGCGCGCTTGCCACTGTCGTCGTCATGGAAACAGCGGCCATCTTAGTAAACATCTTGAGCGGCTATGTTGGTCGGCCATCTTGGAGCTGCCCTAGGGGCTATGCTACACCGTCGCTGATTGGATGAGAGGGGTAGGCCGCTGTATGCCTTCCTCTCATTGGTTATTTCGAGGAGGACGCGGGATTCGCCTGGGTAAGCGTCATTCTGAACATAGCTGCCACTCTGTCAAGACGCTCTCTGTACTCAATCCGGCCAAATTGAGTATAGGGCGTCGTGGTGGCTTGACTGCTCAACTGCTTCACCTCCTGCTTCATCTACAACTGGGTCGTCACAGAATCCGGCAGAAGTCGTCGCTCGAAGGGGGAGAAAGACATTGTGTGCAGTGGGTAGTGAAGATCTTGTGATCTGGGATCGTGGGGTAATGTGCATACGAGCAGTAACAGACTCGTAGATCCCATACCAGTGATGATTAGACTTGTTAGTGCTCTGTAGCAGTCGATGGGAACGGGCAAATTCGTGTCAGTGTTTTAATCCAGTCCACCCTGTGGTCATCAAGATTCAATATTGGCTGTTTCTTATCTCCAGTAAATTTAAGTCGGTTGCGTTTTGCTGGGTTCCCAGCCATGTTGGTGTCTCTTTAAATGAGCATGCGGATACTGTTGCTAAGGACGCTATCCGCACTTGTCCCATCTCCCATAAAGGTGTTCCTTATTCCGACTTTTACCCAGTTATTCATGCCTCCATCCTTGCCCGTTGGCAGCGTTGTTGGTCTTCTGTTCTTGGTAACATACTGCGTGCTCTCAAGAGTCGTGTGTCCCAGTGGCCTTCCTCCTGCCACCGTAACCGATGGTTGGAAACGGCTCTGGCTAGATTACGTCTTGGCCATACCCGTTTAACTCACGGTCACTTAATGGAGCGCCGCCCTGCTCCTTATTGTCCAAATTGCATTGTCCCTCTTACGGTCGCACATATCCGTATTGAATGTCCTGACTTCCAGGACGAGCGTGTGTCTTGTTTTCCGACTGTCCCCCGCGGTCGCTTGTCCCTCGATAGAATTCTTGGCGACTCTGATACTTTTGATATCGTTCGCCTTATGCGTTTTTGTTCTCGTATTGGCATTCTTGGTGATATTTAGCGCCCTCTGATTATTTCGCACCTTGATGGTGCTACATAGCCTTCCCGGTTTGGTGATTTCTTTTGATAATTACCTTACCTTGGGCCTAGATCACCAAGCTACAATTGTATCATCATGGGCTTAGAGCACCAAGCCTTGAGTGTATCATCATAGGTTTCGATCACAAAGCCACGTGTGTATCATCATGGGATTAGAACACAAAGCCTTGAGCGTATCATCATAGGCTTCGATCACAAAGCCACGAGTGTATCATCATGGCCTTAGATCACCAAGCCACGAGTATATCATCGTTGGGTTGGATTACTAAGCTACGACTGTGTCATCATATGCTTAAGTTACCAAGCCACCAGTGAAACATCATAGGCTTAGATCACTAAACCACGAGTGTATCATCATAGGCTTAGGTCACAAAGCAACGCGTTTATCATCATGGGCTTAGATCATCAAACCACAAGTGTATCGTCATGTACTTAGATCACATAGCTACGAGTGTATAATCATGAGTTTAGATCACCAAGCGACGAGTGTATCATCATGGGCTTAGATCACCAAGCCACGAGTGTATCATCACGGGCTGAGATCACCAAGTGTATCATAATCATGGGCTTGGATCGCCAAGCCACGAGTTTATCATCATGGGCTTAGATAACCAGGCCACGAGGGTATCATCACTTGCCTAGATCATTATTAATCACGAGTGTATTGTCATTGACTTAGATTACCAGGCCACGAGTGTATCGTCACGGGCTTAGATTACCAAGAAACGAGTGTATCGTCATGGGCTTAGGTCACCAAGCCACAAGCGTATCATAATAGGCTTAGATTGCCAGGCCACGAGAGTATCATCATGAGCTTAGATCATGAAGCCCCGAGTGTATCATCACGGACTTAGATCACGAAGCCATGAGACTATCGTCATGGGCTTAGATCACAAAGCCACGAGTGAATCATCATAGGCTTAGATCACCAAGCCACGAGTGTATCATTGCGGCCTTGGATCACACAGCCATGAGTGGGAATCATAATGGGCTTAGATCATGAAGCCCTGAGTGTATCATCACGGACTTAGATTACCAAGCCACGAGTGTATAATCTTAGCCTTCGAGCACCAAACCACGAGTGTATCATCATGGGTTTAGATCAACACACCACGAGTGTATCATCATGGGTTTAGATCACTAAGCAATGAGTGTATCATCATAGGCGTAGATCATTAAGTCATGAGTTTATCATTACGGGTTAGATCACCAAGCCATGACGATCATCACGGGCTGAGATCACCAAGGAATTAGTGTATCATCTTGGGCTTAGATCACCAAGCCACCATTGTATCATCAAGGGCTTAGATCACCAAGCCACGGGTGTATCGTCATGGGCTTAGATCACCAAGTCACAAGTGAATCATCATGGGGTTAGATCACCAAGCGACGAGTGTGTAATCATGGGCATTGTTCACCAAACACGTGTGCATCATCATGGACTTAGATCAACAAGCCACTAGTGAATCATCGCGGACTTAGATCACCAAGTCACTAGTGTATCATCATGGGCGTAGATCACCAAGCCTCGCGTGTATAATCATGGGCTTTGATCACCAAACCAAGAGTGCATCATCATGGGTTTAGATCAACAAGCCATAAGTGAATCATCACGGACTTAGATCATAAATCCAGGAAAAATTTTAATTTTCCACAACGTGCCTGGAAAGTGTTAGAAAGGATTGGAAACGTTCGTTTTCACTCATTAGATTACGTTATTTTGTTTATTTAAATAGGTTTCCAAAACTTATAACCAAAACCTACGTACCTAACCTTATTTTGAAAATTTGTGACCCTTATATGAAACTTTGTGACCCCTTTTGTACCCTAATTTGTGAACTCTGTGACTTTTTGTACCCTAATTTGAAACTTTGTGACACCTTTNCCATTGGCGCCATGAGAGGGCTTAGTAGACGGCTGCCGGAGTGTGATGCTCCGTGGGACAGTCCTCTGTCCTTTTGTGGCCTTGCACTCCTGCTGCTGTCTTCTCTAATTGTGCCGGATCGCTTTTCCTTTTTCCTTTTCCTTATGTTTCGTTTTTCTCCCCTCTCTTCTCCTATCTGCTTGTCGTTTTCTGCTGACCTTTTGCTTGTTTTGGTTATTCCTTTGGACTTCTTCTGTTTTGACGCCCGGGTGCTTGAGGAGGCATACTCTTGCACCCGTAGAACTGTAGAACCCAACGTCTCGAGCGAGGGGAACCTTTTATTGTTAATCCCACTTTCGGCACTGAACCCGATCTCGACGGACTGACGGTTCTTAAGGTGGCGTTTGTGAGGAGTATACTCACGACGCACCCCTGGGAGGCCCCGGCATGATCGGCGATAGCTTCCTGTTGGGTGTCCTGCCTCTAATTGTGGCTCCATGGTGGGTATGAGGGCACATTCGTGGATGAATTTCTCTCTTCGTCTGTATGTCGTTGAATGTTTCTGTTGTACCCTCTCAGGCTCGTGGGGTGGACGACCAAGCCCCCGAGTCGGCCTGTATTGGAAGACCGGGCTCTGTAGCCCTCCGCTGCTCTGGGACTGTCTCTCTCTGTCCTTTGTTTGGGGGTGAAGGTCACTCTAAGTCGGAGTGCACTTCTCCCCAAGCTCGCTGCCTCAACTGCGGTGAGGCCCATCCTACCTTCTCCCGTGCCTGTATCCATTACAAGCTTGAGGCAGCCGTCCTCAACTTGAAGCACCGGGAGCGTTTATCTTTTCCTGAGGCGAGGTGCCAGGTTTGCTGGCACCCGCCTTATGCTAACGTCTCTTATGCTCGCGTGTTGCGCTCTTCCTCTCCTCGTCCTTCCCACCTTCCTCAGACTCACAACCGTTTCCGGGCCTTGGACCCTGATACGCCCACTGCCCCCTCCTCTGTTCCTTTGAGTTCTGTCCCGAAGAGTCCCCTTCCTGGTCCTCTGTCTGGGGTTCCCTTCTTTCTACCCGGTTTGTCATGTCTCCTGTGTCCTCTTCCTCGTCTCCCTCCGATCCTCCTTCCCATCCTTCTCCTCCATCTATTGACTCTCCCCACCGCCTGTCGGTGCAGGCTGATGTCCATCGCTCTCCTACTGGCCGTCGTGTGTGCTCTCGTTCAGCTTCTCCTGTTGAGACGCTGGAATCCGTTGCCCGGTACGTAGTTGCTGGACGCCGGTTTCTTTAAGTCAGAAGCGTAAACTGGGCTCCTCTCCTTCCTCCTCCCCGGGGGTAAGAAGGCTTTGCTTTCTTCCTCGGCCCCTACTACTGGCTCTATTGCTCCTTCCCCTCCCATTTCAGTGGTTGCACCCCCTGTTCTTGCTATGGGGTTTCTTTGGCCTCCGCTTCCCTCTCGGTTGCTGCCCTTGCTGAGGTGCGCTCCCCTCTTTCTGTTCCCCCTCTTCCTGCTGCTGTCTTTGACTGTTCCTCTCCGTTGTCTCCTCCTCTTCCTCCGGACCCCGCCCGCCTACCTCTTGTCTGTTCTCCTGCTTCCTTCCCTCCGTCTTTGCTCAGTTTACCCATGCCCCCTAACCCTGACTTTGCTGACCCTGATCCCGACCCTGATATTCTTTAACGTGCTATGTTGCTCTTTCGCCTTTGTTTCTTCCTTGTTTCCTGTTGTTGTCCTTTCTATTCTCGTCGATGTCTATTCTTCAATGGAACGTTCGGGGTTATTACGCCAATTTCCTCGAACTCGAACTTCTGATTTCGCGGTTTTTGCCCCTTTGTGTCTGTCTCCAGGAGCCGATGCTTGGTGCTCGTCCTGGACGCTTTTGTGGCTATTCCTTTCTCTCCCCTCCCCCAGCTGTTGCTGGGGCTCCTAACTCTTCTGCTCTCTTGATTCGCACTGATGTTCCCTTTGTCCTCTTACTTTTTCCATCGCCTCTCCATTGTTCTGCTGCTCGTATCTTTGTGGGAAATGGTACACGGTTTGTTCCATTTATCTCCCCCCGAGTGTCCCGCTTTCTCTTCCTGATCTGAAACACCTACTGGACTCCTTGCCGGAGCCTGTGCTCCTGCTGGGTGATTTCAATTGTCGTCATTCTCTTTGGGGTGATGTTCTGACGAATACCCGAGGTTGCCTTCTTGAGTCGTTTATCCTCTCTTCTTCCCTGTCTCTTCTAATTCTGGTGAGCCCACTCATTTGGACTCTCGGACTCGCACCCTTTCCTGTCTTGATTTTTCTCTTTGCTCTTCTTCTCTTTACTTAGATATCACATGGCAGGTTCTTGATGACCTCCTTGGCAGTGACCATTTCCCCATCCTTGTTTCCTTTTTCTCTTTTCGCCCTTCCCTAGGTGGCAGCTTTCTAAGGCGGACTGGAACCTATTTACCCTCAGTGCTGCTCTCTCTGACCTCTCCCTTCTGCCTCTCCCTCGTGCTCTCCTCCTTTTTCATTACACCGTCTTCGACGCTGCCCTCCGCTCTATTCCTCGCTCTTCCTCTCGGGGTCCACGGAAGTGCGTTCCCTGGTGGAATGCAGACTGTGCTCGGGCTGTCCCGCTGTAAGTGTGCAGCCTGGAAGAGGCACCGCCATCGGCAGACGGCCAATTCTTTTCTTTCTTTCAGATAGCGAGTGCGGTGGCCCGTAGGGCTATCCGTATGGCTAAACGTGAATGTTGGGTATCTTATGTCTCCACCATCACGTCCGAAACTCCTCTGCCATAGATCTGGAAGCGTATCCGCAAGATAGCGGGTAAGTTCGTTCCCGATGTTTCACAGGTCCTTCACCTCCATGGTACTCTTGTGGCGGACCCGTTGCAGGTCGCTTCCGAACTGGGTTCCCACTTTTCTTCTGTTATCTGGTCGTCATCTTCCCCAATCTTTCCTTCTTCGTAAACCTGTCCTTGAGTCTCGTCCTTACATTTCTGCACTCGTCTTCGACTTCCCTATAATGATCCCTTCACTCTCTTTGAACTTCGTTCTGCCCTGGCCCTCTGCGGTTCTACGGCGGCGGGCTCTGATGGTATTCATTATGAGATGCTTCGCCATCTCCCTCCGTGCACGTCTCAGTATTTACTGAGTCTGTATAATCGGATCTGGGAGTCGTCGTCAGTCCCTGAGGATTGGCTCGATGCCGTTGTCCTCCCTGTTCGCAAACCAGGGTCTCTGGGAACTACCCTGAGGATTTTCGCCCTATTTCCCTCACAAGTTCTGTCTGCAAACTCTTTGAACGTATGGTTAACGTTCGTCTGATGTGGTTCCTGGAACACCATCACCTCCTCTCCCCTTCTCAATTTGGTTTCCGCAAGTGCCGCAGCACGACAGATGTCCTGGTGAACTTGGAGGTCTATATTCGTACAGCTTTTGCTGCGAAGGCCTCCGTTGTTGCCATCCTTTTTGACCTGGAAAAGGCTTACGACACCACTTGGCGATATCATATTTATCCCAACTTCATTCTTTTGGCCTTCGTGATCATCTCCCTCTCTTTCTCCGCAGCTTCCTCTCTCGTCGTTCCTTTCGGGTGCGACTTGGTACCGCTCTCTCTGCCTCTTTTAAGCAATACGAAGGTGTACCCCAGGAGTAGTGTTCTGAGCACTACTCTTTCTGGTTGCCCTCAATGGTCTTCTTTCCTCTCTTCCTTCCGGTGTCTTCTCTGCTCTCTATGTCGATGATCTTACCCTTTGCTGTCAGGGTGATGATTCGCCTCTCCTTTAGCACCGGCTTCAACTTGCTATTGATCCCGTGTCGTCTTGGGCCACCGATCATGCTATAGTTCTCTACTTCTAAGACTTGTGCCATGACTTTTACTCGGAAACGGGTCGTTCTTCGTCCCTCTTTGTCACTTTATGGTCATCCCCTTGAGTACAAAGATTCCGCGAAGCTTTTGGGGTTATTCCTTGACTCTCGTTTGTCTTGGTCTCCCCATATCTCTTACCTCCGTGTTGAGTACTCTAAGGCCTTTTCCCTCCTTCGGGTATTGTCCCATACTTCTTGGGGGGCGGATAAGTGCACTCTCCTTGCTTTACATTCCTCTCTTGTCCTGTCTAAGCTCGATTATGGTTACCCTGCTTACTCGCCTGCTTCTCCTTCTACTCTTCGCCGTCTTGATGCTTTGCACCATACTGAGCTGCGCCTCAGTTCTGGTGCCTTTCGTTCGACTCTCGTCCTTAGCTTCGATGTTGACACTGGCTTCCTGTCTCTCCAGGACCGCCGTGATCGCTACTGTCTTCGCTATCTTACGAGGTCCTTACAACATCCTTCCTCTCACCTCTGTCGTGCTTTAACCTTACCCCTCCTGCGGTTCCTGTTCCTCTTCACCACCTACCTCTTCTGTCCAGTTATCTCGCTTACAGGATTCTCTTTCCGTTCGTATTTCTAATGTTTCTCCTCGTGTTGTTCCTTCTTTGCCCCGTGGAGAGTCCCCCTTCCGCGGTTTTGTACATCCTTGGCCCGCATCTCTAATGCTTTTACCCCTCCTACGGTTCTAAAAAGCCTTTTCCTTGAGCACTTTTCTTCTCACTCCCCTCCGCTTCTGTCTTCACCGATGGGTCTAAGTCTGTGGACGGTGTTGGCTACTCTGTTGTTTTCCTGATCACAATTATATGTGTCACTTACCTCCGGAGACTAGCATCTTCACAGTGGAGCTTTATGCTATTCTCTATGCTCTTCGTCTCCTGCTTTCTCGTTGTCAGTCTTCCTTTGTAGTGTTGTTGACTCTCGTAGTGCCCTCATGGCTTTCGGGTCCTTTAATCCGGTTCATCCAGTAGTTGTCGAGATCCAGCATTGGCTGTTTCTTGTTCACAGTAAATTTAAGTCGGTTGAGTTCTGCTGGGTTCCCAGCCATATTGGTGTGTCTTTAAATGAGCGTGCGGATGCTGCCGCCAAGGAAGCTGTCCGCTCTTGTCCCATCTCTCGTAAAGGTATTCCATATTCCGACTTTTACCCAGTTATCCATTCCTCCGTCCTTACCCGTTGGCAGGCTTCTTGGTCGTCTGTACTGGTAACAAACTACGTACTCTTAAATGTTGTGTTTCCTCATGGCCGTCCTCCTATCACCGTAACCGGCGATGGGAAACAGCTCTGGCGAGGTTGGGTATTGGCCATACTCGCTTAACCCATGGTCACTTGATGGAGTGCCGCCCTGCTCCTTTTTGTCCTAATTGCATTGTCCCTCATACGGTCGTGCATGTCCTTCTTGAATGTCTTGACTTCCAGGACGAGCGTATGTCTTGCTTTCCGACAACTCCTCGCGGTCACCTGTCCCTCTATAGAATTCTTGGTGACTCGGATACTTTTGATATCGTTCGCCTTATGTGTTTTTGTTCTCGTATTGGCATACTTGGTGATATTTAGCGCCCTCTGATTATTGTGCACATTTGATGGTGCTACATAGCCTTCCCGGTTTGGTGCCTTCTTTTGATACTTACTTACTTACACGGGGTTCACATTAGCTTCTGAGGGCTCTTGTAAACAGAAGCCATTTAAAAAAATCGTGAGCAATATTCTCCGGTGTGAGAGCCACAGTACTGTTGGGGCAACCAAGGCAGGCGCATGCAGCATGAGCGAACAGCATTGCTGTTCAGCTTGTGACCACAGCATCGCCAAAAAATTTTTAAAATAAATATATAACTGCTATATTTAGCGATGACAATATTACAGAGGACCCCTGACTGTGATCAAAATGACCATGATTGTGATAATAGCTGGGTTGTTGTGATAATTAACGCGGTGGGAGGAATGATGCTGAGGGACGGAGGGAGATAGCATCGTTTACTGACTGTGTGGCCACCTGTTATTGTCTGCATTCACCATACCAGCTCAGTGGTTCTCTATGGTGAACACAAATATAGATACTTATATANGGCGAAGAGGGAGATCGGCCTATAGACCTAGCTCGAAAGTATGGGTGTTGTGTAAACTCTGGTTTGGTGTTTCTTGGAGAAAGCTGCAGGATCCAGTGAAGTTCAGTAGAAACTTCGGTTTTCGTCAACTCTTTTACCATGTCGTAGCTTAGCCGATTAAGGCAGCGTCTGGGATGCTCCCGGACGCAGGTTCGAATCCTCGTCACGGCCCTTGTGGATTTGTTCATTGGTTAGGTTTCATTGTGGGTGACATGTTTATCAATGTTCGATCGGCATCTTGTGCACGCCTCGTGTGTTTTCTCATTGGGCTGAATCTGGCCGTCTGTTGGAGTTGAGGGCGGACACAAGGGAGGTCGGCAGTTGCGTGAACAGTTGTGCAAAGCCGGACCTTTGGCCTTCTGGTATACCTGCTGGTTAGGGTATGACTTCGACGGCTGTTCTGGTACTTTTGGGGCGGCCTCTTTCACCATTCTTGCAATCGCTGGGTGCTTCCTCCAAGGTTCTTGTGCTGATTGCTGCATCTGCAGCTTCCTCTTCGGGATATGGAGTTCTGTGCCATGGTACCTTAACCTCTCCCTTGCTTGATATCTTCGCAAACCTGTCAGCCATTGGTTGGGGTTATGTGATTAGTACTCACCAAGCCAGCCAAGGCTATTCGTATCCTCCTCTTGGTCAGGCACTCAGTATGGTGCAGAAATTGCAGCAGGGTGTGACGGTACTGTGGAGAGTTCTGATTCCTCAGGGCTCTGTGATCCTGCCCCATACAGGATGTTTTCCTGTGGTTCTTTGTCTCGACCGGAGGGGGGAGGGGTGGTTGTCTCATTGGTCCGTGGCTCTTAGGAGTTAGTCGCTTTGGGAATCTCTTCTGCAGGGTTCTCAGGGTTCTGCAGGGTTCTCACCTTCACATCAGGGAGTGTCTTACATCATGGTGACGGTCTGTCTCATTTCATTCCTCTTTCCACGAAGTGGCCGTCGATCCTGAATCTTTCCTCTTGCTTTACTAGATGCTCAGGCTCCTGAACATCGGCCTCTTCACGTCGGCATGGTCTCTGCATCTGCTTCTTCTGCAGCTCTGTTCCCCGACTGTGAGGCCTCACAGCAAACACCTTTTAGTTGACTGGTCAAGATGGACCAGCATTTACCTCTTTTTTCCCCCGGTCTGCCTGTTGCTGTGGGTGCTGGCACAGCTGGACTCTTACAGTGTGTGACGTAACGAGCTGGAAATGGTGGTCGGCAGTCTTCCAACTAGCAGGTGTCAGTGCTGGCCACATATATATAAAAAAAAGAAAAGGGAAAAAAAAAGAGAAAAAAAAAAGAATGACTGCGTGATTTGGTAATCTGTGGTAAGGTTGTAAAGACGAAAAGCAATAATAAAAATATGGATTTTAATAACAATAAGAAAACACAATTGAAATAAATGCAAAACTTGGCTTACTGGCAAAAACAATAACAATATAAACATGAAAATAGATTACGTTAATGGGGAGAGAATTGACATACAAAAGTAAGTAAATATGAATGCTGGATATATGCACTAACTATGAACCTCTACTTGACCACACAGAGTGAGTCACTTAGGAGTTCACAGCTTGCGAGCACACAAATATTCTGGCTGGCAGAAACGTAAGGGACTCCAACAATAACTGGTGAGGTCTTGTGATTGGTGGGAGCCGGAGTGGAGTGTTGGTTGGCGGCCAATGAGGAGCTGGATGGTCGCAGTCGCTAGTTAGGCCGTTGCAGGGTTCGGCGCGTCGACCAGGTGCAGCAGTGGGGGGGGAAGGAGGGAGTTGCTGGGTACGTGTGGCGAGCTTATAATACGTTTAGCCACTACAAACGTATCATGTACGTTGATGAGGACAGGAGTGATTCGCAGAAATGCAGGCTAAATCTCTGATAAGAGATTATCGTCACACAGGGAAAAAGTGATTCTTCTGGCTCCTTGGTGGCCTGGCGTGCCTTGGTTTCAGGCGCTGCCTGCTTGGTGTTTGAACTGGGCATATATCTGCGGCTCCACCTCTGTCAGCTCCAGTCTTCTCAACGACAGTACTGTATAAGGTTGGCTTGGCAGTCTTTTTTGCCATTTTCTCTCTCTCCCCGTCATTTTCCTTCCGTTTCTGACAGGTTTTGTCTTTTCTTTCTGGCTTTATCTCGATCGGCATCTGTGCTGAATACTATCGCTTCTTCTCATGCAGCATTAGTGGAGCCTCTTTGGCTTGCTTGCATTAGGGGTTTTCATATTAAAGGCCAAAATTAAACTAGCCTCATGTGAGCTTTGTTTCACCTCTGGCCTGCTCATGTACTGCCTGGTGGTCGCCTGTTCTTGGACTGGTTCTTTTCTTTCCTCTCTTCTGCTCATTTCATGGTGCCGCTTACGTCAGGATTGATTTTGGAAAGCTTTGATTTGCTTTCCTTGGCCTCCTTTTTGTCGGGTGGGTGAGCTTCATGCTCTTCCCTGGTTTTATTCTTTTATTCCTGGTGGCCATTTAGGTTCCAGCCAGCTCCTTCTTTTCTAAACGAATAATGAGTCGGCGGGCTTCCGGAGAGTCCTTTAGTGCTTGATGCTTGGTTGGCTTGTCCAGAGGTCCAGGGGTGCATCATGTGTTATGTCCGGTGGTGGCTTAACTCTGCTGCCTTCGCGCCTCCGGTTCTGTTTCATTGGACTTGTTGTGGGTTGGTCCAATTTCCCTGGTTCTCTGTTCCAGGACTTGTGTGTCTCAGGTTGACCGCAGTGTATTTGATTCTTGCCAGCCTGCAGTCTCCCCTTGTGCTCATGAAACTCAGTTGTAAGCTACCAGGTATCTTGTTTATATCCCTAGTCCTTTGTGACCTTGTACAGCTCTGGAGCGTGTGTTGCAGCCGTTGGATGTCTACTTAAAACCTGCAGTGCTGCCACCTCCCCATGTCAGTTACCCATTTTTTGTCCTCTGTGAGTAGTTAGTTTTAGGGAGCTGACAAGGTTCCCTCCACCCCAGAAAACCACAGTTGAATGTAATGAAACACCAATTTCTGGGTGAGCCCCGGAGGCTCCCTGACACCCTTCCTCCTCCAGCCCAGTGGAATATTTCATCATTCTAAAACTGGCCGGTGAGAACCCGAATGACCCGGGATGCCTACCCCTTACCCCCCAACAAAGTGGGAGGGTAATCTTTCAGCGTGCATCCCTGATGATGGCAAAGATGATGAATTTAAAATGTAAAGTGATCATTGGCCCATCCTTCCCTGCTCACTGAGGAAACCAGGTTTGGCTTGTGGTCCCCAGTAGGCATAAAAAACTCCTCGTCTAATGACACTTAGTAGTATGGCACTTAATCAGTGTGATAGCTTCAGGGAGCCAACGGGGCTCATCCAGAAATTGGCATTTCATTTCAGTCGATGCTTTTATTTTTAGTCACTTTTCTGGGGGGGGGGGAGCCCTTTTGGTTCCCCGGAGCTATCTGTTACCTATCTTTGTTACTGCTCGTGATCCTACAACCATATAACTTAAGAGTCTAGGGATACTACCACTGCGGTTGTCTAAAGCGGGTCACCAGTATAACTCCATAATAAGTAATGAGCATTAATAATAAATATTCCGTGAGGAAAGAAGAAATATGCATAAGTTTAAACAATTATAATTTCAATATATATACTTACAGATGATCACTATATTTCACTTATTACAGCAAACAATATAAACTGTCTCTCCCAGAACAATAATTACTAAAGACAAGAACAAAAACTCAGACTTAACTCCAACAGTTTCACCTCCGAGTCCCAAACAGCTACTGACTAGCTCCGCTGCGACTCTACCCATAATCCTCTCCCCCCTCCGCCTCAACAGGATGAGGGATGGAAAATAATGACTTTTTAATTTTAAGACTAATTTAAACCACCACTGGTTCTCAAGTACATTCAGAATATAAAATAACATAATAGGTATTTCCCAAAATTAATAAGTACAATGCTAACTGCGTAATTACTGTATATACGTAAACAATGAATATTTAAAAAAGTAACATCTGGAGCTCCCAACTGAACGGTCCAGCAAAATCTCTTTCCCGAATCTAACAGGTAATAGACGTGTGAAGACGCCACCGCGCTCCTGTACCCCTGACATAGTATTCCAAAATTAATAAGTACAATGCTAACTGCGTAATTACTGTATATACGTAAACAATGAATATTTAAAAATAACATCTGGAGCTCCCAACTGAACAGGTCCAGCAAAGTCTCTTTCCCGAATCTAACAGGTATAGACGTGTGAAGACGCCACCGCGCTCCTGTACCCCTGACATTGCCATATCACACGATAATTATAATATATATATACATATACAGTTGATAGAACAAAAGTTTATTTAAATTATTACGTAGCCAGCTATGAGTACGTAACACTATCCAGGCTGAATGGATATGTATAACTTTTTGGCATTAGCCAGTGTGCATGGAGTTCTTGCCTACCGGGACCACAAGCCATAACCTGGCCCCCTAAGAGAGGCGCGAGGAGCAGGGCCTATAGAAACCCCATGTGGTTGGGATCATTCTGTGTCTGCCATATAGAATGGTCTGACACCCAGAAAGGTAGGTGTCCCAAAACAAACCCCTATTCTGCTGAAGCTGTTGCTACCGAAAGCCGAATGACTGGACAGAACTTCTCAAATGAAAATTAGCAAACTAGCATGACGTCATCACGTCGCCGCGTTGCTATCTGCACTCTGTTTGAGTTCTATCCACTCGTTCGGCGTTTGTTAGAATTCTTCACCGGATGGGGGAAGGGGGTGTTTCGGGGCGCCTATCCTTCTGGGTGCTCGACCAGTCGGTTGCAGACATAGAGTACTTTTAAACCATATATAAGGTGTCTATAAGCCATTGCTCCTTGTGCCTCTCTGAGGGGTGGCCAAGTACCAGCTCATGGTTCCGGTAGACCTGGAACGTCATGTACAATGATGTCCAAGGCTAATACATCCATATCAGACGGATAGCTCCTGGGAGCCTCCGGGTCTCACCCAGAAAATTGCGTTTCATTCCATTAAACGCTGTTTTTTTTTTTTTTGGTTGTGTACCGTTTTAAATTACAGGATCGATTAACTGGCTTTATCATTGAGGTTAATTTTGCAGTTGGGACAATTACTGTAATTGTAATTACAGTAATTACTGTAATTACAGCACTTACTGTAGTTACTATTTGCTTTTCCAAATACTTTTTATTTCCAAACATGTACGGTATGCAGATACAGTGCTATGCTCAACCAAGCTCGATATGTTTAGTCCAAGCTGTTTGGACGTAACCTGGGGTGACCAATACTGTCACTTGTGGAAGACTTCTAGCCATAGTGGATGGCATTCAACAAAATATAGAACGCGTGCGAGGTGTCTGCACTACCCCTGGCTTTGACTGGGAACGAACTGGAAGGCTCTTTCTTGTGGGCTTCAGTCAATGGCCTCCTCGTCATATATTCTACCTCTGGTTCGATAAGGTAGGCTTTATAGTGCAATAGTTAGTTTAAAATTACAATTAATTAAGTTACAATTAAAAGGGTCCCATACACCGAGATTCTTGTTCCATAAGTATGGAACCATCCCTCTTGATATTAATAGCAGAGTGATTGTTGACTGGATACTTTATCTGCATATCGATCATAATGGTGGACACATTGAACAAAGCTGTGCATAAATTATTAACAAATACACTCAAAATCTTTTTCATCAGTTCGTTCAAGAGTTCCAGATTTATGGGCCATTGTTCCATACTCATGTGGCACCCTCTATACACATATTGTTAAAGCTTTATAGTGTAACTATTTAAATTATTTAACGAGGAAAAATTCTAGTTACTTCAAAACATGAAAAACATGCTTTAAAAACATGAAAAAACTATATAACTGATACTAACTTCTTGGCAAACTAGTATTAGTGTATATATTTATTATAATATATAATTTATATTTATTATAAATATATAACCCCTTGACAATAAATACTTGCAGACTAGTTGGGATGGTTCAGATAAGTTGTCACTAGGGCGAATGCATTTTGTTGTTCTGTATATCATTTTCAAGGTTTAGAACAATGTCGTTAGTCAGCTATTGTCCATCATGGGAGAAGAGCATCCCTCATTTACAGCACAGTAGTTTTATTTTTCCCTTCATAGCCATCACCAATAATTATAGAAGGCTACATGGTATATGGAGGACTAACCTATAACCATTCAGCTAGCACCGCAATCCTCCAATTTTGGGGAGCCCCTTGTGGCTCCCTAAAGCTATCTAGTGCTGATATGACTCCTAACTACTAGGTCACAACATTCGTTGAGTTGTTCTTTGGCCTACAGAGGGACCAGAGCCTTCACAGGCATTGAAGGCAAATGACACTCTGCCACCCCACTAGAAAATCATCCAGAAAGTCAAGGAATCAATACAGACCACTGCTGGATTCAAAGAGACAGAAGTCTCAAAATCACCAAATGAATTCCCCCTCGACAATGTAAACAAATGATTGAATTTCTCAGAGCTAAGATGAACTTAATTGTACTAACCCTCCCTTCCAGTTGGGAGGGGGGCCCAAAACTCCTATTCCTGTCCAGCTACCAGTTGAGATGCTGATGTGGACATGTATGAAGGTCAACTGTTGAGCTAATGGGATGTTATTAACCTGCGCAGGTCCCACTGCTACTCACCTAAACGCTGCCCATCATTGTACTTTGTCCTGAGAGGGCTGTTTGCTTGGTATTGTAATTCATTTTAGTTGTGCTCCATGGTTGTGATTTTTGTCTGGTTTGTATTGTGTGGATCTGGCACATTGGGAGCTTAGAACTGCATGTGCTCAGGATTACCTTCCCTCATTCCCATCACAATGCCTAATGTATTCCAGTCACTTGTGCTGTCCAGTCTAGAGTACTGCTCGATACTCGCCTGTCCCTTCACAGCAGGAAAGATTGCTGAAATAGAGGGTATACAGTGAACACATATGGTACTGAAATAGAGAGTATGCAGAGAACATATATGGCATTGAAATACAGGGTATACAGAGAACATATATGACACTGAAATACAGGGTATACAGAGAACATATATGGCATTGAAATACAGGGTATACAGAGAACATATATGGTACTGAAATACAGGGTATACAGAGAACATGGCATTGAAATAAAGGTATACAGAGAACTTATATGGCACTGAAATACAAAGTATACAGAGAACATATATAGCACTGAAATACAGGGAATACAGAGAACATATATGGCACTGAAATAGAGAGTATACAGAGAACATATATATGTCACTGAAATGGAGAGTATACAGAGAACATATAGGGCACTGAAATACAGGGTATACAGAGAACATATATGGCACTGAAATGCAGTGTATACAGAGAACACATATGACACTGAAATACAGGATATACAGAGAACATACAGTGGAACCTCGTCTTACGAATGCCCTACTTACAATTTTTTCGAGTTATGACCCCAATTTCGTAAAATTTGACTCGACTCACGACCTTTGCCTCAACTTGCGACTTTATTGATACATGTATCGGTTGACGAAGCGTGTGGTTCCTGGTGGCATGGGTGACCCTACTTTAACTCACGAGACCGCCCGCTTAGTGACGATCATGCTAAATTCTTTGCAAAGAATTTCATTGTATGTCGGCTTTTTTGGGTTTTGAACATAAAAGTAATTATTATATATCACGCCATGGGTCCCAAGAAAGAAAGTGGTATAGTTCAAGCTAAGAAAATAGTTGTGAGTAGAGGAGGTAGAGGATGTCCCTTCCACATTAAGAAAATATGTGAAGTATGGGAAGAACGGCAAAGTTTTGTTGTAAAACCTCACCCAGATAAAGCTGCAGCAGGCCGTTGCATTGACCTTTCAAATGATGTGATGTCTCACTACAGACAAGAGTTAAAATGTAGGGAAAACACAAGTGTCCTTAGACAAAGTCTTAGTAAGACAAGCAAGCAGTGAGCTACAACCAGGTCCTAGTTGTATGCCTGCAAAACGTAGGAGAGAGAGTACCCCAGAGAAGTCATCACTGTCTAATTTTATAATGGAAGGGAACTCCCCTTCCAAACAGTAATACCTCTCCTCCTCCCCTCCTCACAGTCTTCCATGCACCAACAAACGTCATCAATAATGGCTAGCTATAACTTGTACATACTATAATACTAAATATTTGTGTGAATTAGGTATGAAATGTATTTTGAAGTCAATATTTTTGGGAGTGTGGAACGGATTAATTTACATTATTTCTTATGGAAAAATTTGTTTCGGGTTGGAAATTTTCGCCTTATGAACCGTCTCTGGGAATGGATTAAATTCGTAAACGGAGGTGCCACTGTAGAGAAATTGAAATTGAAATTGAAATAAGTTTATTGATGTAAAATACACACAGAGGGATGAGGTAGCTCAAGTTATTCTCACCCCATTCAGTGCATCATGTTAATACATACATATACACACATCACAAACAATAAACATATTACCAAACATTCTGAGAGATAAACATATTCATTTCCTCCTTTACACAAGTAGTATGGTATCAGACGTACACATATATACTTTTATGACCTAGGTATACTGTATAGACAATATGCAAGAGACATGTAGATAATTCAACAAAAGATTATAGTCTTGGTGCAAAATTTTTATATCTCTCAAGAATATCATCAACCTTTCCGTTGTGACACATCCAGGCTATTTGTTCAGGAACAGTCCTTATCTCAGTGTTTCTATATACATTAATCAACGGACAATCAAGAACATAATGGACAAGGGTGTGAGACCTTAACATACCACATAGTTTACACTTCGTGTCATTATCATGAACACCTATCCCATATTCCCAGTAATATTTGTACCCAAGCCCGAGCTCCACGTACATAGAGTCACTCCAAGCATTTCTCCTTATACCATAAGTAAAATGGGTGTTTTGACTCACATACATGTAGTGTTGCATGGTTTGACTTCTCTCATACATTATACTTCTGGCACTGAAATACAGGGTAACAGAATATTTATGGCACAGACAGACAAAATAAAACTAAAGACTATTGGGCACATCTCAAAGCTCTCAAAATGTACTCTCAAGAAAGGAGATGTGAATGGTAGCAAATAATATACATGGAAAATATTGGCAGGCCAGGTGCCAAATTTACATAGTAAAATTACAACATACTAAGAGTGAGCAATATGGAAGGAAATGCAGAATAGAGCCAGAGAAGAGTAAAGGTTCCGCAGGTACAATCAGAGACCACTGTATGAACATCAGATACCCACAGTTGTGGTCCCAGTAAGTATAAAGAAATATGGCCTTAACATAAGTAGAAGTTATAACCCTTAAACTGCCCATGGCGTATATATACGCAATGAGTAACATGTCCCACCGTGCGCATGGCATATATATACGTCATTCGGTGCCGGGCACGATGCAAATGGCCCGCAGCTACACGGGGTTCACATCAGTTTCCTCAGGGAGGGGCCCATGGAAACAGACGCCATGTTTTAAAAAAATCATGGGCAATATTCTCCGGTGTGAGAGCCACAGTACTGTTGGAGCAACCAAGGCTGGCGCATGTAGCATGAGCTAATAGCGCTGCTGTTCAGTGTGTGACCACAGCATAGCCTAAAAATGTCAAAATAAATATGTAACTGCTATTATTAAGCGATGACAGTATTACAGATGATCCCTGATTGTGATAAAATTGACCAGGATTGTGATAATAGCAGGATTGTTGTGATAATTAGCGCTGTGTGGGCGGAGTAATGCTGAGGGAGGAAGATAGTGTCGTTTACTGACTGTGTGGCTACCTGTTATTGTTGCATTCACCGTACCAGCTTAATGTTCTCTCTGGTGAACACAAATGTAGAAACTTGTATAATGTGTGTATTTGTGTAATAAAAGCAACCGGATTATGTTGGGAGGAGCCATTTGGGTGACGGAGGTGGCGTCGTCTGCATGACTTGTCTAGCTGTGTAGAGGTGGCCACTATGCACCCTACAAGCTTAACTGTGGACATCTTCAAGGTGAAACTATATTGTTTTCAAAGAGAAGTTCCGGATCAGCTGGGCTGTGGTGGGTATGTGGGCCTGCGGGCCACTCCAAGCAACAACCTGGTGGACCAAACTCTCAC
This sequence comes from Procambarus virginalis, assembly GCA_020271785.1. NCBI lineage: Eukaryota > Metazoa > Arthropoda > Malacostraca > Decapoda > Cambaridae > Procambarus > Procambarus virginalis. Next base: position 103,655 of record WNGS01162156.1, read on the forward strand.
AAGTCGAGACTGGCCTTGGGCCGGGCTTGGGGAGTAGAAGAACTCCCAGAACCCCATCAAGCAGGTGTACAGTTACGGTGCATACAACACGTAGATACTTATATATAATGTATGTGTATATAGTGCAATAACACTACAAACAGTATTATTGGGGGGGGGGGGAGGAAATTGTAGTGCGCCTGACCTTGAATGATTGAGGGAGGCAGCCGCCAGCTGATTGTGTGTGTAGCAACGTCTCTTAGTGACTGAGCTAACTATATATCAGCTTAGTTGTACAGTT
>WNGS01162156.1:113047-123659 GCA_020271785.1 Procambarus virginalis
CAAATGATCTTTTATTATACTTACTGAAACGTGGTAGAAAGAGGACACTACTCAACACTCTTTAACACTGCTAACTACTCAGCAATTCACAACTGTGTCAAATTCAGAGAGGTGGTGGTACTGCCCTTTACTACCACCAAGAACTAACATGTTAAATATAATCTCGAAACTAGAGACAGACTGGGGGATTTATCTTCCGCCAGTTTCGGTCAGGTGCCGAGGCTGTTCTGTCTGTGGGTGCAGGTCTATAGAATTCCTAACACTTATGTGTCCGAATTCAATTCAAAACTTAGAAATCTATACCGATATAACAGACTGAACAAAAGCCATCTAATAATTTCGGTGGACTTTACTATTGACCTCTCCGAGCCTGAAAACCCTACGCAGCTAGAGATGAATCACAATGGGATCTGAATGTAGCTTACCCCTTCTGCAAAACTTTATGAATTCCTGCTTTCTCATACCCTTAATCATTAGACCTACTAGAATCACTGATGTACGGTCACGATCTGATCACATTTGGGACCAACTAAACCCTCTCCACTTACTTCATTTGGTGTGTGTCACCGATAGCAGCTACGACCATTACCCAATCACCACCCCCCCGTTCTCTCTTAACCTGTAACATTAGCAACGACCACACTCTTGAGTCAAGGGTAAAGTTAAGATTAGGCTGCACAATGACAATGCTTTTTTTTTTATAGTAAATACATGATATTAGTGATCTACCTGTATGTGCTGAGGTAATTGTCAACTGGGAATTTCCGACAGTTAGTCACTGTAACCTAGTGGGACAATAAAACCTAGGGCAGTGCAATTTTCTTCAAAACGCCCTCTTAACCTTTGTGAAGAACTAGAGAACACACCAACTGTCCAGCTTAGGCAGTTCAAACTTACAAACCCCCGCTCACAACCCAAGAAAACATAAGGTCTTATACTAGAATGCGAATCCCAGCTCGCCGCACGACGCACCTGTGTGGAACTATCGGCGTAGATTACGTATAACTCCCACCGACTCAATTAGTGAAAAAGAGTGGCTCCTCAGCTTGCTGCACGACATTGAAGTTACTTTATTGGAGATATAGGTTAGGACAGTCTCTCCAAAGAGTTTTACTAAAGAATAATCTCGTAGTGCTACATCTGAACCAAATAACTTGTGCACGAGCCTAAAACTAAATCTACGAGAGGATAAATTTACCCAATAATAAAGAGCAACAAATTAAAAAAAAATTGAGCACACTATCACAAAATAGTTGGGATCCAAAGAAGATTTTTTAATAATAAACCAACACTTCTGTCCAGTAACGATGGTCAGATTTCAGCATCTGATTATGCTATTGAGTTTAATAGGTCTTCTCTTCCATTGGGTCAACCCTTGCAAATGATATTCCAAATTCCAGTACTGATGTTAAGCACTATCTTACAGTTAACTATCCACAGTTCTCTGTACCTAAAGCCTACTAATTCCATACTTGTACTGTTTATCAATGAGATAATCCTTCCACTTAAACACTCAAGTCTAGTGCCTTTGATGAGATACCAACTTTAAATTACAAAAAAGAAAGCTCCAGCTCTGTTAAGCCCATGCTATTGCATTGCTTTTCAACAAGTTACTTGAACTCCAACCCTTTCAAGATATTCTAAAGAAAGGGAGTAACCCCCTGTCCACAAAATGTGGTGATCTCACAGATGTTAACAAATAAGACCTATTATCAATCCTCCCTAACTTGTCAAAAATATTTTGAAAAATTAATCTACAAGCAGCTTTACTCTTATCTAGCCAAACACAATATTACTTAGATCTTGTCAATATGGCTTCAACCTAAAAAAAGAGCCCTAAACGATGCACTTATTAGTATCATTAACTTGATCCATGCAGCCTTGTAAATAAAACATGAGTTCCTGTTGGGTATTTGTGGACCTGCGTAAGGCTTTTGACACTGTCAACACCAAAACCTTCTTCTTAAAATACATCATTATTGGAGTCAGAGGACACTCCCTGCAATACATCAAATCTTACCTTCTGACAGGCTCCAGTATGTTCTGTGAATGTAATTCAATTTCTCCCACCTACCCATCAACATCGGTTGTTCCCAGGGCAGCATACTTGGCCTCTCCTCTTTATCATCTACATTAATGATCTTTCAAATGCCTCACAACACCTCCAACCAATTCTTTTTGCTGACGACACAACTTTCATTGACTCCAGTCCTGACCCCTTGCTCTAAATGCCACAGTATTAATACTGAGCTTAATAAAGTCATCTTTGGCTAACTGCCAACCATCTCACCCTTAACATTGACAAACCCTTCCATATTCTGATTGTTCTGAGCCCTCAATCTCTCATCCAACTCACTTCCCACTTCCCACTCCCCACTTTGTCCCCCTTAGCCTGGCCGTTCTTGGGGTTTTCATTGCCCCGCACGACTGACTTTTCCCAGGGTGGTCACTGTCTTAAAGCAGGATTAGCTTAGGGAGTCCGACTCGTATTCGGATCCTGCTAGGTGTCGACCACGGCTGACAGACTCGACACTATACCCTCTACCCTACAAATGGTATAGAGACAAAGATTGCCCTTCCCTAGTCTGATGTGATTGGGGGTGCATGTAGCAGTTCGTTCGGTCCAGTTATGATGTGGCAGAATAGATGAGACGTGGTTCGAGGAGGTCATACTAAGTCTATTGATAACCGAGGCGAACGTGCCATAAAGTGGTGGCACTCTATACTATCCGCTCCACCTTACACACCATTGTACAACGCTTATTATCACAAAACCAATGTACGAGTCCGCCAACGCCTGTTCTTTTATAGCGTGTATCCTCACAGTTAGTCTGCCGCGAGACGGACCCCCGCTCGCGGATGGGCTCCTTAGTATCGTGATTGTGTGGCTGCGCGGCTACTACCCACCTCCAGCCCATATTCGTCTCTCGTATTCTCCCATCCACTGTGTGTATAACTTCCTAATTTAAATCCCGACTACTTTGTCGCGAGCACCCTGACCCTGACCCTTGGACCCGTCAGGTCTTATCTCTCGGGTCCCATCCTCCCATCTGCAGACTGGTTAGATCTATCTCAGCGCACTGCCCCACCCACACCCCCCTTGTCTTCCTCATGTCTACGCTCAAGCCGCCAATCTCCCTCTCTCCCTCCCGTGGCGCCGCACCACTGTGGCTACTTGGGCTGCGCTATCCTGCCCCTCCCTCCTGGTTCTCATGTCACCCAGCATTTTATGTCTGAAGTTTTTCTCCCCTTTGTCTACAGAATCCTTTGCCCTCTGGTCTCTCCCCCCCGCACCGATCTCACCTTATCTGTTCTTTGGACCCATATCTATATGTTCTACACACCCCTAGGCACACACCGGGGACGCACGTGCCTGAGAGGCTCCACCTCCTCCACCACGAGAACGACCCGCCGCACCCCCTAAATACACATGATTATCGAGATTAACGGCTCGTAGAGACAGAGCGGTCAAAGAGGGGAGAAAGCACTTAGAAAGAACGTAAATGAGCAAGTCGAGAATAGTGGATGGATTTTGACCTCGCCCTCAAACCCTGTTTTAACACGCACACTGTACCTATCTCAACCCGTTTAAGATTAACACTAAACAATATTCAGCTACCAACTAGATTTGATTTTTGTTTTAGTAACAGGCTCGTTCTACCATAACCATATTTGTTAAGCACCAATTGCCTCGAAGTTCACCGTTTGATATCATAAACCGCGATCATGTTGCAATGTGTACTTTACCTTCAAAACAATAATATTTAAACTCCTCTTCCTTCTTATTCCCCCCCCCCCCCCCCAGTGGTAAGGAACCATGCTGTTTGTCAACCTTTTGTATTTGTGCTTGCTTTTTCAGTCATGTTCCCCGTTTTTTATCTTTATTTGTATTTGTTCTTACATCATTTTAATCTTTATGACTCAATTAGGATTAAGTTCTAGATATTAAGTTCTTTCTGCCCGAAACGCATCGCGTAATAGGGCTTTAGCATGTGTACTAGCTCTACTATAATTCGATCCATTAAGGTAACATCACTTGATGTACCGATACCTTACCTGAATAACATATTTATTTATTTATGATATTTATTTAAGGGTTAATTTCTCAATTGGGGTTTTTTGCATTTCAAGGGTTTTTTGTTAAAGTTCATCAAGTTGCCACTGCATAATTTGTTATGTTTGTTATGTTTGTTATATTTGTTCTTATTCTTCCACCTTTAACCTAACCTCTGTTGATCTTAGTGACGCGCTTATTGGGTTTTTATCATATGTTCTTATTATTTCCCCTGAACCTAACCTCTTTAATCTTAGTGTATTCATTATTTTTTCTCGATTTTATTTTTATTTATTCCTATACAAGAAGTACATTGGGAATGTGAGAATTTATAATATGGTAATTACAATATCTTGTAAAGCCACTAGTACGCGCAGCGTTTCGGGCAGGTCCTTAATCTAAGAAAATTTTTAGTAGGTAAATACTAGCAAAAAATTATAAAAAAGAAATGATAACAGTTACATGGCAAGAAAAGAAAAAAGAAAAAAAAAAGATGAGAGAAAATTGTAGGTACAGTATAATAAAGCACTTAGGTAGCTAAGATTGATTGCAATGAAAGCTTGAATGGTAGTTGACAAAATTGGTAGGCACAATACAGCAAATGGCTAGCACATAAAGGAAGACAGCAATGAACACAATGATAAGGTTGTTTGGGTTAAATACATAAGAATTAGGAGATGGGGTAACACTAGATACAGAGCAAAAAATAAAGCTCAGTGTAGGAAACTAAGAAGATGAAATTAAGTACTTTTTGGTTTTGTTTTTAAATAAGGCAAAAGTTTTACAGTTTTTCAATTCACTAGGGAGTGAGTTCCATAGACTAGGTCCCTTAATTTGCATAGAGTGTTTACACAGATTAAGTTTGACCCTGGGGATATCAAAGAGAATTTATTTCTGGTGTGGTGATAATGGGTCCTATTACATCTGTCCAGAGAGAGTTTCAGAGCAGGTTTCAGAGCATGGTTTATGTTGGTTATCATTTGTTCTTATTCCCCACCCTTAACCTAACCTTTCAGATGCAGTTTATTGTGTTTTGATGTATTTGTTGAATATATTATCCTTATCCTAACCTTTCAGATGTAGTTTTGTTTCTCCTTTTTGTATATTTACCAAACCACCATCCCACTTAACATTCCTTCTTTTACTTGTTTTCACATATAAGTTCATTCTTTATCTTAGTATAATATAAGTACAGTAGTAAAGAGACAGATCTACTAAGACTTGAAATTGAGGAAAAACAAGAAAGCAAGGGAGTGAGAACATGGAGTAAGAGAGAGGGGGAGGAAGCGAGAGAATGAGAGTGTGAGAGCATGTGATCAAAGAAGAGAGAGAATGAGAACATGGGAGCACTAAGACTTGTATTTGAGAAGAAGGAAAATAAGAGAATGAGAGAGAGAGAGAGTGAGAGAAGGGAAAGGGAAGATAGAGAACGAGAGAGAGTGAGAGCATGGGAGAACTAAGACTTGAATTTGAGAAAAAGAAAAATAAGAGAATGAGAGATTCAGCGAAGGGAAAGAGAAGGAGGAAGATAGAGAGAAAAGGGGGGATAGAAGGAGGAAGATAGAGAGAAAAAGGGGGATAGAAGGAAGAAGATAAAGAGAAAAGGGGGATAGAAGGAGTAGGAGAAACAAAGTAAAAGAAGGAATGTTAAGTGGGATGGTGGGTTTGGGTAAAATATACAAAAAAGAGAAACAAAACTACATCTGAAAGGTTAGGATAAGGATAAATATTCAACAAATAAGTCAAAACACAATAAACTACATCTGAAAAGTTAGGTTAAAGGGTTGGGGAATAAGAACAAATGATAACCAACATAATGAATACACTAGATTAAAGAGGTTAGGTTAAGGGGGAAAGAATAAGAACATATGATAAAAACCTAATAAATACACTAAGATCACAAGAGGCTAGGTTAAAGGGTGGAAGAATAAAAACAGAACAAAATAACAACATAATAAATACAAACTTATGAGCAACTTGATGAACTAACAAATAACTCCTTGAAATGCAAAAAATTACCATTGAGAATTAACCCTTGAAACGAACAAAAAGAATATGAGACATTGATTGACGAAACACAAAGACAAGCAGGAATATTTATGTAAGTTAGGTGGTGGCTGGTTAGGTGAGTTAGCCTAGGTAAGTTAGTTATGTCAGTTTGGGTAAGTTAGTTACGTAAGTTAGGTTAAGTTAGGTATTTTTACTTAAGTTAGGTTACGTTAATGTTGGTTATGCAAGCTAAGTTAGATTAGGTAAGTTAGGTTAGGTAAGTTATGTTAGATTAAGTTAGGTTAGTTAAGCATGCTAAGTTAGGTTAAGTTAGGTAAGGTAAGGTAAGTTAGGTTAGTTAAGTTAGGATAGGTAAGGTATGGTAAAGTAAGTAGGATAGGTTAAGTTAGGATAGGGTAAGTAGGTAGGTTATGCAAGTTAAGTTAGATTACATTAGGTTAGGTTATGCAAGTTAGTTAGGTTAGGTTAGGTTATGTAAGCTAGGTTAGGTTATGCAAGATAAGTTAGGTTACATTAGGTTAGGTTATGCAAGTTAAGTTAGGTTAGGTTATGCAAGTTAAGTTAGGTTACATTAGGTTAGGTTATGCAATCTAACTTAGGTTAGGTAAGTTAGGTTAGGTAAGTTAGGTTATGTTAGGCTAAGTTAGGTAAGGTTAGGTTAGGTTATGCAAGTTACGTTAGGTTAGGTAAGTTAGGTTAGGTTAAGTAGGTCAAGTTAGGTTAAGTTAGGTTAGGTTAGGGAAGTTAGGTTATGTTAGGCTAAGTTAGGTAAGGTTAGGTTAGGTTGGTTTAAGTTAGGTTAGGTTATGCAAGTTAGGTTAGGCTAGGTTAGCTTAGTTAAGTTAGGATAGGTAAGTTAGGTAAGTTAGGTAAGTTAGGTTGTTAGGTTGTTAGGTAAGTTAGGTAAGGTAAGTTAAGTTAGGTTAGGTTAGGTTTGGATAGGTAAGTTAGGTTAGGTAAGGTAAGGTAATGTAAGTTAGGTTAGGTTAGGTAAGGTAAGGTAATGTAAGTTAGGTTAGGTTTAGGAACGTTATGTTAGGTAAGTAACATTAAATGGGGAGGATAGGTTAGGTTAGTTAGGTTAGGTAAGGTAAGTTAGGATAGGTAAGGTAGGTTAGGTAAGTTAGGATAGGTAAGTTAGGTTAGGTTAGGTTAAGCAAGTTAAGTTAGGTAAGTTAGGTTAAGTTTGGTAAGTTAGGTAAGGTAAGTTAAGTTAGGTTAGGTTAGGTTTGGATAGCAATCTTTTCTTCAAAAAACTCTTAGCCTTTATAACAACCACTGTCCTATGCTTACAAAACAAGTCACAACCAAAAGGCTTAACAATCCCTGGCTAACAAAGGGAATACTTAAATCCATTAATAAAAAACATGACCTTGAGAAGAAGTATAGATTAGGTGTTGTCTCCAAAAATTCTCAAAGAATTACTCGTTATTGCTATCTAAGATATTTAGACGAGCTAAAACTAAATACTTCGAGGATAATTTACCCAAATAATGAGAAACATTAAAAAAACTTGGAGCACAATTTCACAAATATTGGGATCAAAGAAGATTCTAAATAACAAACATACACTCCTGTCCAATAACGATGGTCAGCTTTCAGCCTCTGATTCTGCTATTGAGTTCAATAGGTTCTTCTCTTCTATTGGTTCTTCCCTTGCTAACGATATTCCATCCTCCAGTACTGGTGTTAACGACTATCTTACAGGTAACTATCCACAGTCTCTGTACTTAAAGCCTATTAATTCCACTGAAGTCAATGAGATAATCCTTTCCCTTAAAACCAAGTCTAGTGCCCTTGAGGAAATACCAACTTTAATTTACAAAAAAGCCTCCAGAACTTTAGCCCCTGCAATTGCATTGCTCTTCAACAAGTCACTTGAACTCCAAACCTTTCCAGATATTCAAAAAAAAAAGCGAGAGTAACCCCGGTACACAAATGTGGTGATCTCACAGATGTTAAAAACTACAGACCTATATCAATCCTGCCTAACCTGTCAAAAATATTTGAGAAATTAATCCACAAGCAGCAATACTCTTATCTAGCCAAACACAATATACTTAGCTCTTACCAATATGGCTTCAGACCCAAAAAAGCACTAATGATGCACTTATTAGTATGATTAACTTGATTCATACAGCTCTTGATAAAAATGAGTTCCCTGTTGGGTTATTTGTGGACCTGCGAAAGGCTTTTGACACTGTCAACCACCAAACTCCGTGGTGCAGTCTCCGCGGTGTAGTGGTAAGACACTCGCCTGGCGTTCCGCGAGCGCTATGTCATGGGTTCGTATCCTGGCCGGGGAGGATTTACTGGGCGCAATTCCTTAACTGTAGCCTCTGTTTAACGCAACAGTAAAATGTGTACTTGGATGAAAAAACGATTCTTCGCGGCGGGGATCGTATTCCAGGGACCTGCCCGAAACGCTACGCGTACTAGTGGCTGTACAAGAATGTAACAACTCTTGTATATATCTCAAAAAAAAAAAAAAAAAAAAAAAACCTTCTTCTTAAATTACATCATTATGGAGTCAGAGGACACTCCCTGCAATACCTCAAATCCTACCTTACTGACAGGCTCCAGTATGTTTCTGTGAATAATTCAATAAATTCCACCCTACCCATCAACATTGGTGTTCCTCAGGGCAGCATACTTGGCCCTCTCCTCTTTCTCATCTACATTAATGACCTTCCTAATGCCTCCCAACACCTCAAACCAATTCTATTTGCTGACGACACAACCTTCATTTACTCCAGTCCTGACCCCCTTGCTCTAAATGCCACAGTGAATACTGAGCTAGAGAAAGTCCATCTTTGGCTAACTGCTAACAAACTCACCCTTAACATTGACAAAACTTTTTATATTCTGTTTGGCAATAAATCCTCTAATCATATAAATCTCAAAATAAACAATACCCAAATTTGTAACAAATTAGATGGCAAATTCCTTGGCATTCTCTTCTAGATGTTACTGCTGCTCGGCTTAGACTCGGTTACAAGTATCTCTGGGAATTCTCATTATCTGCCGATGTAGACCTGACCAAATGTAAACTGTGTCAACAAAATTATTCGCACACCCTCCGTCACTATGTGATGGAGTGCGAAAAGATACGTGAATTTAGAGACAATTCTATAACCAATGTTCCAGCGATGTGTAAATATTTCATTCAAAATGATCTGCTACCAGAAATTTTAGCCAAATATCCCCAGTTTGCTAACTGTAGGTAGTAACAGAGTGATTGTAACCTATCCACCGCTGCCCGCTGGATGGGGGGCGGTGTGCAGGACAAACATATAAATTGTGACACTAGCTCTCCACATATGTCAGTTGCTTAATTTAGAACCTGTATTTGAGGTCGATCTCGAACCCATTGTTGATGTGACGACTTATATTGAATTTTGTAACTAGCTCATCAAGATTGTAACTTGCTTAGCTAAATGAATTGTGGGGTTCAGTCCCTGAGCCCATTATGTGCCTCTGTAACCCTTTCCACTACCGCCCACAAGATGGGTATGGGGTGCATAATAAATGAACTAAACTAACTCTCATTGACCACAAGCTGAATTTCCGGGGACACATTCTAAATATATCTAAAAAAGTTTCAAAAACTGTTGGCATTCTTTCTAAGATCAGATATTATGTTCCCCGCCCTGCCCTGGTGACTCTCTATTACTCCCTCATCTATCCATATCTCAACTATGGTATTTGTGCTTAAGGTTCTACTACCCAAAATCATTTACGTCCTCTAATCACTCAACACAAAGCTGCTATTAGGACAATATCCAACTCTGGCCCCAGACATCATTCGGTACCCCTACTCAAATCTCTGAATATGTTAGACATTAAGTCACTTCACATTCTCTCATGTGTATTATACATATATAAAACGCTGAACTGTAATGCCAATCCTGACCTCAAAAGCTTCATAGAAGGTTGTAACAGAACCCATAAGCACCACACCAGACATAAATACAGTTTTGATGTTCCTAGAGTACGACTTAATCTAACTAGAAATGCTTTACAAATCAAGGGACCCAGAATGTGGAATGACCTTCCCAACCATGTTAAAGACTGTGCCTCTCTCAACCGGTTTAAGAGAAAAACGAAGAAATACCTAATAAATTCCCTGTAACCTGCCTTACCCCTCTATTGTCAACCAATGTCTGTTTTTGTTTTAAATGACGCTGTTTTGTCGACCGAATTGCATTTGTGCTGCTTTTTCAGCCATGTTCCCCCTTCTTAACTGTTTTGTTTTTCTCAACTCATTTTATTCCTTATGCTCAATTAGTCTTAAGCCTTAGTCATTTAAGTTTTTCATGCCCGAAACGCTTTGCGTAATAGTGGCTTTAGGCATTGTATGTACTAGCCCTATCTATTTACTCCATCACTCTGTACAATCACTTTTATGTATGTACCTTACCTAAATAAACATTTTGATTTTGATTTTGATTTTGAGGTAAGTTAGGTTAGGTAAGGTAGGGTAATGTAAGTTAGGTTAGGTTAAGTTAGGTTAAGTTAGGTTAGGTTTAGGAATGTTATGTTAGGTTA
>WNGS01162156.1:136062-150986 GCA_020271785.1 Procambarus virginalis
GTTGTTGTTGGCATGGTGGTTGTTGTGGGGTGGTGGTTGTGTGGGTGGGTGTGGTGGTTGTTGTGGGTGTGTGGTTGTAGTGGGTGTGGTGGTTGTTGTGGGGTGTGTGTTGTGGGTTGTGGTGTTGTGGTGTGGGTGTTGTTGTGGGTGTGGTGGTGTGGGTGTGGTGGTTGTGGGTGTGGTTGTTGTGGGTGTGATGGTTGTTGTGGGTGTGGTGGTTGTTGGGGTATGGTGGTTGTTGTGGGTATGGTGGTTGTTGTGGTGTGGTGGTGTTGTGGGTGTGTGGTTGTTTTGTTGTATGGTGGTTGTTGTGGGTATGTGTTGTTGTGGGTATGGTGGTTTTGTGGGTGTGGTGGGTTGTTGTGGATGTGGTGGTTTTGTGGATGTGGTGGTTGTTGTGGGTGTGGTGGTTGTTGTGGGTGTGGTGGTTGTTGTGGTGTGGTGGTTGTTGTGGGTGTGGTGGTTGTTGTGGGTGTGGTGGTTGTTGTGAGTAGTAGGGATGACGATGTAAACACGAATTTTGTTTTTGAAAATTCGTCTTTAGATCATTAGGGTTTTCAGGTAAATTTGGGCAGTCACAGATTTGGAATTAATGAATTCTTATGAGAAAGTAATTTCCGAGATGATAGAAGTTTGTTATGAGTTCTTATGATGAAAATAATGTCATAGAAGTTCGTTAAGATTTCTTATTGGATAAATTCAAAGTTCGTCTTTAGCACTTCACGGTTTTCAGGTAAATTTTGCATCACTGATTTAGAATTAAGGAATTCTTATGAGGAAAATAATTTCTGAGATCTTAGAACTTTGTTAGGAGATCTTATGAGGAAAATAAGTAGGAAAATCTTATAGAAAAATTCAGGAAAAAATCCCCTTTAGGACACAGCATTTCTAGGTAAATCTCTACAGATATAGTTTACCAGTTTTCAAAAACTCTTATTTTTCAAAGACCATTTTCAGAGAATATTGTCTTAGACGTTTTGTTAAGGAAAACAGGCATCTTAGTCGTGACTTTGAGTTTTATAACCATTTACGGTTGTTTCACCTGTAAAGACCCCAAAAACAGTCAGAGACAGTTTAAAGCTCAAATTTCATCAGAGTCCAGTTTACGCCTGAAATAATCAGAGTCAAGTTTTACCCTGAAAATTAACAGAGTCCAATTAACAACAGAAATTCTTCAAAGTCCACTTTGTGAGCAAAAATTCAGAGTTCAGTTTGTGCCCCAATAATAGTCAGAGTCCAGTTTGCCCCTAAAATATTCAGAGTCCAGTTTCTCCCCTAAAATATTCAGAGTCCAGTTGTAGACAGAAATTATTCAGAGTCCAGTTTGTGCCCAAAAATATTCAGAGTCCAATTTGGGCCAGAAATTATTCAGAGTCTACTCTGTGAGCAAAATTAGTCAGAGTCCGTTTGTAGACAGAAATTCGGCAGAGTCCAGTAAAGGTCAAAAATGCGTCAGAGTCCAATTCGTGCCAAAAATATTCAGAGTCCAGTTCATGATCGAAATTAATCAGAGTCCAATTGAAGACCAAAATTTGTTAGAGACCACATTTTCGCTACTAATAGCCCAATTTTAGCCTAATTTTAAGCAGTCATATTTCAAACAAAGTAAATAAGATCCGAACAAATACCGAACTCTTGCTCTTGTCCTCTGCCTTAGCTCTCTCTCATATCTTATAAATAAATAAATAAATAAATATGTTTATTCAGGTAAGGTACATACATACAAGGGATGTTACATTAATGGATCGATTTATAGATAGAGCTAGTACATACAATGCCTAAAGCCACTATTACGCAATGCGTTTCTTCGTTAATAGCCCATCAATATTCCCGAAATGTTTACCCTCTGTATTTCAGACACAGTAAATAAGATCAAGTCAGTTACCGAGCTCCAGCTCATGTCCCCCACCTTAGTTAATTTGAACAAGTTCTTTAGTAACAGACTAATTTCCCTAAAATTTGTAACTGCAGTATTTTGAGACATAGTAAAATAGTTCCGAACAGTTACCAAACTCTAGCTCACGTCCACTGCATTAGCTCATTTGTACATGTTCTTTATTATCAGACCATTTCCCCAGAATCTTAAGATCACTATATTTCTAACGTAGTAAAATAAATCAAGACATTAACCGAGTTTCAATTCATGTCCTCCACTGTAGTTCAATGTTCATCAAATTATTTCAGATCAAGCCCCTCTCCAGTCTATCAAAGTAAGCATCATTACCTTTAATACCCTTTTTGTACTCAGCTATGTAATATTCACACGGTCATATAACACCTTACCTTCAGTACACTTTGTTTACCCAAGTAAGCAATAATCACACGGTCAAAAATCACACCATACCCTTTCCCTCCCTTACTTTCTCATCCCCAACTTATCCAAACCTTCAATAATCGTACTGTATTTGCATATTTTCTCTATATTCACTGTGTTCTTCGTATTCTCATCCATGTTTTCCGTGTTCACTTCATGTTCTTCAAATGTTCACAGCCCATTCAGTTCATATTTTTTTTCACCAGTTTTCTCCATTTTTCTCTGTTTTTGCCATTTTCCCCGTATGTTCACTATGTTCTTTGTCACATTTTCATGTACGTCGTATGTCTCTGTACAACTTTTATACTCAATATTCATGTTCTCAATGTTCTTAGCTTGTTCTTCACTTGTACAGTGTTCATTTTTTGTATTCCCTATGTTCCTTATCATGTCTTTATGTTCTGTGTAAGTTCATATTCCCCTTATGTTCACCGTGTTCATCAGCTTTTCTTACATGTTTCCCCCGTATGTTCACTGTGTTCATTCCCTTACTTAGTCTCAATTTTTTATGTTCTTTGTTTCTTTAAACAAATTGTTTCTTCCATTCAGTAGCTAGTTCTTTGTCAAATATTATCAACCGCAATACAGTTCCCCCAACAAATTATTATCCAATCAATAATTATCCGCCAATCAACAGAATGTTTATCATGTTCTTGTCTTTTGTTTTAACTAAAAGTATTCATCAGTCAACTAAAAATAGTCACTTTCATCATGTTTCCCTGTCATTTCTTAACTAAAATTATCCATCAATCAACAGAAAAAGTCATATTCATCATGTTTCCCTGTCATTTCTTAACTGAAATATCACTTCTCTCAACTGAAAATAGTTAAGTGTAGCCTCTTTCCAACACTGTTCTTAACTAAAGTAACCTTTCACTTTGCTAAAAAAAATAGTCAACTGTAACCTTTTCAGCATTTTCGTAACTAAAATTATGTGTCGTTAAGTAAGAAATATAGTCAAAGACACTCATCGAGAAATCAAAAGACACTCTTTGAGACATCAAAGACATCCTTTAAGACATCAAAGACACTCTTTGAAACACAGAAGTTACTCTTCGAGACATCAAGGCCACACTCAGATACACCCAAACTACTCTTCGTTCATCGAAGTTATTCTCTAAGACATCAATGTTGTTCTCTAAGACATAAAAGTTATTCTCAAAGTCATCAAAGATATTCTCACAGTCATCAAAGGTAATCACAAACTCACATTCGTTCATCATAGTCATTCTCTAAGTCATCAAATGTATTCTCAGATTCATCAAAGTTATACTCAGAGTCATCAAAATATATTCTCAATCATCAAAGGTAATCTCTAAGTCACTTTCATTCATCAAAGTTAATCTCAGAGTCATCAAAGGTAATCTCTAACTCACTCTCGTTCATTAAAAGTAGTTTCAAAGACATCAAAGTTGGCGATGAGTCACAGTAACGTGGCTAAAGTATGTTGACCAGACCACACACTAGAAGGTGTGTCCTAGGTCACTCCTACGAACGAACGTCAACAACACCTGTCGGCCCTGCCCTCCCTCCTCTTTTATCAGCTGATCTGTGAGCTCTCGGCTACCAACAAATGATGTAGCATCACCCGTAGGCAGCTAAGTACACAGTGACCCAAATGTGATTGAAAAAACCAACAAGACCAACCCGTATTCTCTCATTTCGACCTCACTAGTGTTGCTCCCTTGAGCTCGGAAGCTGTACCGGACGTTCACTGCTGCCTCATCAACGAGTCTTCCCTATTGTACCTGCCTACATTTTATCCTGCTACCATGCAAAATAAGACCGGTAAGGCCCTTAAGAAAGAAATCACACCAATCAGGAATAACCCAACTAGCCAGGCTAGCAACATGATTAGTTCAGCTATCTCCCCCTCGGTGGCCGCCGTGGGGGGTACCGACTCTCCCCTCGTCGACAATAACATACAATCCCAGCTGGGCGCAGCGCCGTCTCCGACACGGGCCATGCAACTGTTATGTAGCCATATGGACCAACTTAAACGAGCTACTGCCCCTTGTCCTGACTTCAAGCGCCTGCTGATAACCCTTGGCTCAAGTTATTAACTCAAGTACATGAAGATCAAA
Organism: Procambarus virginalis; assembly: GCA_020271785.1. Lineage (NCBI taxonomy): Eukaryota > Metazoa > Arthropoda > Malacostraca > Decapoda > Cambaridae > Procambarus > Procambarus virginalis. Next base: position 140,461 of record WNGS01162156.1, read on the forward strand.
TGTCAGTAATCAAAGAGCAGTCGGCCTTAATAATGAACCTGCAAGGCTCATTACTATCTTTGCAGAATGAAGCTGGAGCCTTACTCAAGAACAATCAAGATCTATCTACCAAAGTCGTCCACCTCGAGAAAGAATTAAACCTTCTCAAGAACACAGTTACTAACTTTAATCCAGATGAAACCACTAGAAAACAGGAAGAAATATTGCAACGGTTTGAGAACCATCTGAACAACCTACAACACCAACACACTGTTACCCAGGACGAAACAGACCAACATAAACTACTAGAGTCTGTAATTATCTCTTCACATGATTTTCCCCAAGAAACTGATGGAGAAGACTGTGCTGCCATTGTGATCAAGGTATTGCAGGATAAGTTAAGGTATTCACTTCAAAAAAATCACATCAAATCAGCTTATAGAGTGGGTACCAAATCATCTGGTACAAACAACCGAAGAATTCGAATAAAACTTGATAGCTGCTCCCGCAAGTCTGATCTTATCACAGCTGCAGTCGCTGGTAAATCCTCTGTTTATGTGAATGAATGTCTGACCAGGTTCAGGCAAAATCTCTTTTTTAAACTGCGTGGTTGCTGCAAAAATTCCACTGTAATTAAGCACTGTTTTGTGCGAGATGGTAAAATTATAGCTAGGAGGACTGACATTGGAAAAACCTATTCAATAACCACTGAAGCTCACCTTAATTCTTTCCTCAGTGACTGTGGGATAACTGCTGTATAGCCAGAATTCAAATTATAATCTCATTTAACTACCATTGTGTACTTTAGCTCTGCCTTTCCTTTCAAAAGGTAACTTTAACTAACTTTAGTTAAAAAAAATTGTCATCTTTACAATTGTCATCTTTCATTTTACTCCCATGTTCAGTAGTACACTGGCTTTGCCTGTGTCCTCTAGTATTAACTTCATTATCCAGTGTTCCTGAGTGTATCTCTATTTAAGCTACCTCATTTTGTCTTAGTGTAACTTTAGTATTAAACTATAGTGTACTTATAATAGTATAGTAAGCAAGCTTTTCATTTTATAGTTTTCATAATTGCTTTTTTACTTTTTTGGTCATCTATTGTTATTAATTATTCTAGTTCATTATTTACATTCCTAGTTCTCTTTAAGTTTTTTTTCTTTACTTAATTTAATTTACCATTGAGTTTATATTACTTAAATTACCATTAAGTTTATATTACTTTAGAATTTTTTTCTACTTTCCTTTATTTTCTATTTTGTATTTTGGCACTCTTGCCTTGTTTCCCAGCAACCAGCCTTTTTATGCAGACAAGTATAGACCCAGAACTAAACCTCTTATCCACTATCTATGACAATCATCACTTTAATGACCAAAATTGCAGATATTTTACAGCACATGATGTAAACAATGTATTAACACATAATCACAATATCTCTGTAATCAACTTGAATGTTAGATCCCTAGGTAAACACTTCGATGATGTTAGTGCCTTGATTGAAACTATTGACAACAAATTCACTTTTATTATACTTACTGAAACGTGGTTGAAAGAGGATACTACTCAACTCTTTAACATGCCTAACTACTTGGCAATTCACAACTGTCGTCAACTCAGAGAGGTNATATATATATATATATATATATATATATATATATATATATATTAGTATATTTGGTAGCAGTCTTTCCTGTAGACATATATGATTAAATATGACCGAAAAAGTAAGATTAATAATTCTAACACGAATTTTCTCGATATTCCTTATGTTTCTTTTTACTGTTGACGGTAAATAAAAATCAATTCTCCAAAATTCATTTTTATTTCTAGTCTGATGCGACACTTGAGCGCGTTTCGTAAAACTTATTACATTTTCAAAGAGTTTAGTTTACCTACACACAACCTATAATTGAACAGCATTGGCTCTTTTATACCTGCATTTGGGTGAGGTGATGTAATACAATAGTGAGGTGAAAACAAAGTTTCAACAAGACACAGAACACGGAACAATGGGTATAAGTTAAAGGGAAGAATAGATCTGTAACTGCAGACGGCCTATTGGCCCATATTTCTTGATGCTTCTATATTGGAGCGGAGTCTTGAAGTGGGTAGAATATAGTTGTGCATTAATTGGCTGTTGATTGCTGGTGTTGACTTCTTGATGTGTAGTGCCTCGCAGATGTCAAGCCGCCTGCTGTCGCAGTATCTATCAATGATTTCTGTGTTGTTTGCTAAGATTTCTCTGGTGACGGTTTGGTTGTGGGAAGAGATTATATGTTCCTTAATGGAGCCCTGTTGGAGCTGCCGCTTTGAGCTCAGGGGTCAGTATGGTGCTTCTGTAGTTGCCTAGATTCTTTCCTCCTCTTCAAAGCGGCAGCTAAGAGCCTTCGTGAGAACAAGGAGACAGTTGTCAGGAGAGGCGACAAGTCGCCAATATTCGTCATCCTTAAGAAAGACGAATATCTGGTGAAAATGAACCTCATACTCTCTGACCAAACTAAATTCCAAAGGGTAACGAAGGACACTACAGCCGAATTGAAAGCAAAGTTCAACAAATTGATTGAAACTGTGAATGCCAAGAAATCCAAACTCCACCTGCCAAAGATTATTGGGGAATATAAACCTGGATATGCGTATGGAAATATCAAGACACATAAGCCTGGAAACCCACTTCGGGCAATCATCAGCCAGACACCCACACCCACGTACAGACTGGCGAAACGACTCAACGGCTTACTGACTCCTTATGTCCCTTGCGCCTTCAGCCTGAAGTTCCGAAGGAATTTGTTGACTTACTGCGGGGAACACAGGCCACAGGGATAAGAGCCTTGTTGGACGTAGAATCACTGTTTACCAACGTACCTGTGGATGAAACAATCGGGATGATAGTGGACCTAGTGTATCGTGATCCGGCCTGTACTCCTCTTGACATTCCAGAAAATATCCTGAGGAAACTACTCCAAGCTTGTACTAAGGAGGCACCCTTCTTGAGCCCGGATGGGCACATGTATAAGCAAGTAGATGGGGTCGCCATGGGTTCTCCCCTAGGTGTCCTGTTTGCGAACTTCTACATGGGTACTATCGAGAAAAAAGTCTTAGTCGACTTGAACTTGAAACCGGCCATATACTGCAGGTATGTTGACGACATTTTTACACAGGTACCTGATGTCAGACATCTGCAGGAGCTGAAAGAGGCGTTTGAGCAGAATTCTGTGTTGCGTTTCACTTACGAGATGGAGAAGGATGAGAAGCTGCCCTTTCTAGATGTAACAGTCATGGAAAGGAGCGGAGGTTTCCACACTGCAGTCTACACTAAGGAAACAAACAGAGGAATGTGCCTAAATGCCAACAGTGACTGCCCAGACAGGTACAAGAGGAGTGTTGTTAACGCTTATGTCGACCGTGCTCTCAGCCACAGCTCAGAATGGAAGCAAGTCGACGAAGAACTGTGTAGGGTAAGGCAGGTCCTAGTCAACAAAGGCTTCTCCAATGGTTTCATTGAAGACATCATAAGAAGGAAAGTGAAACGCCATGCAACCTCTGAAGAGACAACTAATACAACACCTATACCCCCTATTAGACTATTTTACAGGAACTTCTTCTCCACAGCTCATAAAACCGAGGAAAGGGTCCTGAAAGATATTGTTAATAGAAACGTTATCCCTACAGACAAAAATCAGAAGATACAACTAACGATTTACTATAAAACCAAGAAAACGGCCAGCCTACTCATGAGAAACTCTCCAGAGACAAAGCAGAACGTTCTAAAAGAGATCAACGTCGTCTATGCCTTCAAATGCCCTCTTGGGGGACTGTAAGCCTCAAAAAACTCAATATATAGGCAAGACAACAACATCTCTTTCCAGGCGTTTAACGATGCATAAGCAACAGGGCTCTATTAAGGAACATATAATCTCTTCCCACAACCAAACCATCACCAGAGAAATCTTAGTAAACAACACAGAAATCATCGATAGACACAGCGACAGCAGGCGGCTTGACATCTGCGAGGCACTACACATCAAGAAGTCAACACCAGCAATCAACAGCCAATTAATGCACAACTATATTCTACCCACTTCAAGACTCCGCTCCAATATAGAAGCATCAAGAAATATGGGCCAATAGGCCCTCTGCAGTTACTTCCATCCTTCCCTTTAGCTTATACCCTGTTCTGTACCTCGTTATTACCCCGTTCTGGCTTGTGTTGAAAATTTGTTTTCACCTCTTCCTATACTACTGTAACATGTCACTTCACCCAAATGCAGGTATATAAATCGAAGATGTTTAAGCTCTATTCAGTTATAGTTGTGTGTGTGTGTAAACTAAAGTCTTTGAAAATGTAATAAGTTTTACGAAACGCGCTCAAGTGTCGCGTCAGACTAGAAATAAAAATGAATTTTGGAGAATTGATTTTTCATTTACCGTCACCAGTAAAAAGAAACATAAGGAAAATCGAGAAAATTCGTGTTAGAATTATTAATCTTACTTTTTCGGTCATATTTAATAAAATATGTCTACAGGAAAGACTGCTACCAAAATATACTAATATATATATATATATATATATATATATATATATATATATTATATATATATATATATATATATATATATATATATATATAGGGGGGTACCACCTCTGGTGCAATTATAGGGACCCACAGCCTCAGAGAAGGGAACACAGAGCATTCAGGGAAAAACTTGCCATTTAACTCTGAATACATGAGGGTGTTCGCTTCTCCTACCACCCCCCCTTTTTTATGGTGTACACTTTATTAAGCAAGGTTATACAGTTACATATCTGATTGTATACAAAAAAATGAGCATTAAGAGGACACAAAAATAGTTCGCTTCCTAGAGGCTGTAGTTTCCTCGAACTCCTCCGACGTTGGGCAGGATCCGAGGATGCAGCGAGCATTCCCCCTCTGGATCGCGACACTGAGGCGCTGAAGAGAAAACTTGCCGCTCTAGGGTCTCTTGGTGGTGTCAATGAGCTTTGAACCAAGATCCTTTAGAAACCTTCTCGTACTCTCTCCCCATGGGCCTAGGGTCTCAGACCCTATTGGAACGAAGTTGTACCGATGATCTAATTGCCTATACTTGGCTGACTTGTCTCTTTCTCTGTGTGTGTCGCCGCGGCTCCTGCTGTGCCGGCAGAGAGGTTGATGTATGTGGCTGCCAGGGTGGATACGCAAGTATAGTTCCATGCAAACTGTCTGCCACCCTTCCACGACGCAGTGTGATTCCGTCTGGTCGGCGGCAAAGCTAACAGAGTCACGGTTCAGAAGGTTGCGGGGCTCTCTCTCCGCTGGACACTGGGCAGAGGCAAGGCTTCTTTTAATGATGTCGTTTACCTTCGTCGTGTCTAGTGTGCCAACCACCAGATTTTCCACAGTGCAGGCCATGCAATCCATATTCGTCAGCATCTGCCTCGCCGCATTTACACCTATGAACAGTGTGGATAGGGGCAGCAAGACGGAGAGCTACTGCAATACAGAGCTCCTGCGGATCAAGACGTGTGCCTGTCGCAGACATAGGGACTGCCAAAGGAAGTCACCTGCATGGGGAGCCTGCACAGCTGTGAGGCGTGCACGATCACTGGTGGCTGTTGCTGCCTCCAGCAAAGCTGTGGCTTCTTTGTCTGCAATGGGGTTATCCCAGCTGGATTTTTTCTTGGCTTTCGGCATGGCTGGTCTGAGTGCTGGGTCTGCCATGGCACTGCATTTCGTGTCGCATTCCGTGTAGTGGGGGTCCTGTATCCCCGCTACATCACTGAGGGTGTCAGGTAGAATTTCCTTAACCAGGTCATCTGATGCTGAGGAGGAAGACAGGAAGGCTGGGACAGCAATTTGGGTGGCAGTGCGGACACCCAAGCCACCGAGCCTAACAGGAAGAGTGGCTTGTTTCCACTGGCACTCGTTGAGGGAGAGATTAACAACTTTTTCCAGCATGGTCTTCAGTAAGAGGTCATACTCTTCAAGCTTTCGGGTGTCGTAAGATGGGGCGCACCTCAGAAAGTAGGTAAGCCTCGGAAGGGATAGGCATTTGGTGAGGAGATAAAAAGCATCGTGGGCATCGATGTCACCTATTCTGTCTTCCATCCTCCTATGGTCCGCGATTTTCTTGTCAAGGATCTCCTCAATGGCATTAGACCCGAGGGGGGCTCCAAGGAGGGTGCTGTTCTCGGCCCTAATGACATGGGCTCCAGGCAAGGCAGAACTTATTCTAGCTACGATGTCTGGGTTGGAGGAGACTACTTCACACTTGGAAGGGTTCAGGACAAGACCCAGGCTTATTTCTTGCTCCCTTATTTTCCTGATCCTGAAGGCCTATATATATATATATATATAATATATATATATATTATATATATATATATATATATATATATATATATATATATATATATATATATATATATATATATATATATATATATATATATATATATATTATATATATATATATATATATATAATATATATATATATATATATATATATATTGGTGTATACTGGCAGCAGGTTTTCTTTTAAACATGTCTCATTGAATATGACCGCATATTCTGTATTTACTATCTTCTGATTTAGGGCTTCTATCCCTCTACTATATTTCCTAGCATCAGGGCTTACTGCTGAAAGAAGGAGTTCTCCAAACTCATTTTCGTATTTCCAGGTGAAGAAAAGATGTGAATTACTATAGAATGATATTACACTTATTAATGTAATTTGCACAACGTTCGTAACCTACCATGGTTCATTCTCGAAGTGAGAAATGATTTTCAAGACTGGTCTGATTTATACCCGCACTGGGTCAGGTCGATAAGACAACTTAAAGGTAAAAACTAGTGGGATACATAAGGGGATAAATGGGGGTGAAAGGCACATAAGAAACATAAGAATAGAGGTAACCTGCAGGAAGGCCTATTGAGCACCACATACAAGGCACCTGGCCATCTACATACAAAGATTAATCAATGGTAATTGGCCTGTTAGTTGAACATTGCCTTCTGTGTTGGCATTCGTTATGTTTCTGGTCTTGTCCTTACTCTCATTGGTGGGATAGAGTAAATATTTCCGTGATTTGGGGTGTTCATGGTAGGTTGTTCTTTCTTATGTGAATTGCTTCAAGATTTGTAACTTCTTGGCATCTTGGGTTCTGTCTATTATGACATGGTATTTTTTGTTCAACATTTCTCGTTGTTGGGTGATGTCATGGGCTTGTGTCTCATGTGATTTCCTGGGGCACCGGTTGAAGATATGGCATGTCAAACGCTCGTCTCAGCTTGGTCGACGTCATACCTATGTACTTAGATTGAAGGTTACATCCTTCGTGGGGGCAAGTGTACATGTATAACTAAACGTTGACTGCTGTAGAGGGTTCTTGTCGGCTTCGGCTGTTTTTGATAAGGAGGTTCGGAGTCTTCTTGGTTTTATGAATATTGATCAGGTTTATGTTTTGGTTAGTAGTAGTGCTTTTTACTCCTTTACGGATTATTTCTTTCATTTCTCTCCTCTTTTATATGTTCACTGGCATGCGTGATTTGTAATATAAATTTGTATGGAGGTACTTGTGGTTTCTGTTCTAGGTTTCGGATATACCAACGGTCCAAGTGTTCCTTATAGCCACTTTATTTATAGCAGCTTCTTATAGCAGTGTTTATATATATATATATATATTATATATATATATATATATATATAATATATATATATATATATATATATTTATATATATATGTGACGGTAAAGTGTTGGAGTGTTGATATTCGGCAGTCCTCCAATGGCAGGTGTCAATGCCTGGTCACACTTACAAAAAAAAAAGACTGCTTGCCTGTTTGTCTGTGGTAAGGTAAGGGAAGACACCCAAAACACAAAGTATAAACAATGAAACCTTAATTAATTTAGAAAACAAAATATGAACAAAGACAATCCCTTGGCTTAAGTAAAATATAGAACAAGTCAAAACACAAGAAAACATAAATAATTACTAGGTTTGAAAGTTACTCTACAATAAAATAATTTACAATGCAATAACAATCAGGTGCTGAGAATATTGGCTATAGCTGCTACCTTCCTTAGTATACGACAGCCAGAGCTTAGTATACCAGAGAAAGATGTCAACTCTAAGAGCACAAAGAATATTCTGAGGATGACGGCTGGGGCTAGCCCAGATGTCGACTCAGGTAGATGGCGTGAGTGCAGGTGTGCAGGTTTGCTGTCGGCGACACTAGCCAATCAGGAGCAGGCAGGCAGAGAATGGGTCGTTAGCTCGTTGAAGACCGGGCGGTGAGCCGGCGTGAAGGGGGTGAAGGGGGGTTTGCAGGGTACGTTTTCCTTCCTGGTCAAACGTTTTGTTCTACTGGTGGACGTATCTTGAATGTAGCATCTTTCACTTGTAATTATAACGTACCTTGGATAAGGAAGAGCAGGCTCAATCTCTCTTGAAAGAGATTATTGTCATAATATATATATATATATATATAGTATATATATATATATATATATATATATATTATATATATATATATATTAGTATATTTAGTATATTTTGGTAGCAGTCTTTCCTGTCAGACTAAATATATTATTAAATATGACCGAAATAAGATAATAATTCTAACACGAAATTTTCTCGATCTTCCTTATGTTTCTTTTTACTGTTGATGTTAAATGAAAAATCAATTCTCCAAAATTCATTTTTTTTTCTATTCTGATGCGCACTTGAGCGCGTTTCGTAAAACTTATTACATTTTCAAAGACTTTAGTTTACACACACACAACAACTTAACTGAACAGAGTTTAAACAGCTTTGATTTCTTTTTATACCTGCATTTGGGTGAGGTGACATGTTACCATGGTTTTGGATGAGGTGAAAACAACTTTCAACAAAACACAGAACACGGAACAATGGGTAAGCTAAAGAATAATTGTAACTGCTGACGGCCTATTGGCCCCTATTTCTCGATGGTTCTATATTGGAGCGGAGTCTTGAAGTGGGTAGAATATAGTTGTGCATTAATTGGCTGTTGATTGCTGGTGTTGACTTCTTGATGTGTAGTGCCTCGCAGTGTCAAGGCCGCCTGCTGTCGCTGTATCTATCAATGATTTCTGTGTTGTTTGCTAGGATTTCTCTGGTGATGGTTTGGCTTGTGGGAAGAGATTATATGTTTCCTTAATGGAGCCCTGTTGCTTATGCATCGTTAAACGCCTGGAAAGAGATGTTGTTGTCTTGCCTATATGCTGAGTTTTTTAGGCTTACAGTCCCCAAGAGTGCATTTGAAGACATAGACGACGTTTTTTTTTTTAGAGCGTTCTGCTCAGTGTCTGGAGAGTTTCTCATGAGTAGGCTGGCCGTTTTCTTGGTTTTATAGTAAATCGTCAGTTGTATCTTCTGATTTTGTCTGTAGGGATAACAACATTTCTATTAACAATATCTTTCAGGACCCTTTCCTCTGTTTTATGAGCTGTGGAAAAGAAGTTCCTGAAAATAGTCTAATAGGGAGTATAGGTGTTGTATTAGTTGTATCTTCAGAGGTTGCTTGGCGTTTCACTTTCCTTCTTATGATGTCTTCAACGAAACCATTTCGTTTGTTTCGTTGAATAAAAATTGAAATTGATAAAAAAAATAAAATTGAAAGACAAAATATAGTCTCTGTCATCATATTTTCTTGTCTTTCCTCAACTAAAAATAGTCAAATGGAACATCGTTCTACAATTTTGTAACTAACAGTATACCTCAATGAGTGAGAAAAATAGTCAAAGGTACTCTTCGAGACGCCAAAGACACTCTCAGAGACACCAAGTTACTCTTCAAGAAATCAAAGACTCCTCTCGAGACATAAAAGTTATTCTTCGAGACATCAAAATTGCTCTGTATGATATCTTCGTTCATCAATCTTATTCTCAGAGACATCTAAAGTTAATCTCGATCATCAAAGTTGTTCTCTAAGACATCAAAAGTTATTCTCTAAGACATCAAAAGTTATTCTAAGACATCAAAAGTTATTCTAAGACATCAAAAGTTAATCTCAGAGACTTCTAAAGTTAATCTCGGTCATCAAAGTTAATCTCTAAGTCACCTTCGTTTATTCAGAGAAGCTTTCTGAGACATCCTCATTCAACAAAGCTGTCCTCAGAGTCATCAAAAACTTCAATACTGCCATCAAGTTAATCTCTAAGTATCCTTTCGTTCATCAGAGAAGCTTTCTAAGATAATCTTTGTTCATAAAGTTATTCTCAGAGACATCAAAGGTACTCTCATGTCCTCAAAGTTAATCTCTAAGTTGTCAAAGTTAATCGCAGAGCAAACAAAAGTTGTTCTCTAAGTCATAAAAGTTATTCTCAGAGCTAGCAAAAGTTATTTCAATGTCATCAAAGGTAATCTCTAACTTACCTTCCTTCACCAAAAGCTGTTCTCTAAAACACCTTCGTTCATCAAAGAAACTCTCCTTCTTCCAACAAGTTATACTTTAAGACATCCATGTTGATCTTTAAGACATCTTCAGGCGTAAAAATTTCTCTCCAAAATGTAACTAGTTCAGCTT
>WNGS01162156.1:151011-172790 GCA_020271785.1 Procambarus virginalis
TCTTATTCTTATCATTCTTATTCTTATTCTTATTTTTTTCTCCCGTCTCTCATCTCTCTCTCTCTCTCTCTCTCTTACCTTATTTCTTTGCCTGTCTCCTATACTCATCAATCGATTCTAGTCTAGTTACAGGCTATTCAGCCGTTGCCCCCTATTGGGTGGCTTAACTTTCATCAATCATCTCATCAATCTCATGACTTCATAATGGTCCCACGGATGGACCGAAACAACGTCGTCTCCTCATCTTCTGATGTGTTGTTTGTTCATCATATCATCAGCCCCGTTATGTGACTCTCGCTGTTCATAAAATTTGTTTCTACTTATTTTTTGTCAAGATTTACCATTTTGAAGTTATCTTGAAGTTATCTTGAGTTTATCTTGAGGGGTATCTTGAGGTTATCTTTAGAGTTTCTGAGTTTATCTTGAGGTATCATGACGGGTATCTTGGAGGTTATTTTGATGTTATCTTGAGGTTATTTTGATGCTATCTTGAGGTTATCTTGAGTAATCCTGAGGTTATCTTGAGGTTATCTTGAGGTTATCTTGAAGTTATCTTGAGAGGATTTCGAGGCATAGCGTTCCCGCTGCCCAGCCCTCGACTAGGCCTCCTTTTTGTTACTCATCCCAGGAAGCAGCTTGTAGCATTGTCTATCTCCCAGGTACCTATTTACTCCTAGGTGACAGGCCATCAGGGTGAAAGAAACTCTGCCCATTTGTTTCTACCTCCGCCGGGGATCAAACCCAAAAGATAAGGACTACGATTCCCGAGCGCTCTCCACTAAGCCGTCAGGTCCCCCTGTATCATACATGACACCATGTACCATGCACCATGTATCATCTTGCAATTTATTTAGTGTTATTTCGGCATGGAAAGTTTATTGATCCATCTGATCAATAACTTATTTAGCGATTAGGTGCAGTTAGTAAAAGTGTGCGAGTGTTTGTACATTAACATTCAGTGCTTCGTACAGTTATAGACTTAGAGCTAGGATCACCGGAATGTGAGTGCAGCTTCCTGGCAATGTCTCATTGCAGCATGAGCGTATTTACTTGGCCATGAACCACTGAAGCATAAGTGAATCAGCCTGGACAAGGATCACTGGAGCATTATTGTATCAGCCTGGCCATGGATCACTGGAGCATTATTGTATCAGCCAGGTTATGGATCACTGGAGCATTTGTGTAACAGCCTGGCCATGGATCACTGGAGCAATAGTGTATCAGTCTAGAGATGGGTCACTGAAGCATTAGTGTATCAGCCTGGTTATGGATCACTGGAGCATTATTGTATCAGCCTGGTTATTGATCATTGTATCATTAGTGTATCAGCCTCGTTGTGGATCACTAGAGCATTGTTGTATCAACCTGGCCATGGATCACTGGATCATTAGTGTATCAGCCTAGTTATGGATCACTAGATCATTAGTGTATCAGTGGTCATGGGTCACTGGAGCATTAATGTATACCCAGCAAACACGAAACGTTTTGAAAGCTTTCATATTGGTGTTCCCATAGGAAACTAATAACTTGCATTGAAAATGGTGCAGGAGAGCATTTGAGATACTTTTAATCCAAAAATCCAAACACATATGTCTTATAATAAATGCTTTTTCTAGAACTATTTTGTTCCTAATGTATTACAAATAGTTTTTACATGTTTAAATATAAAAATGCATGGTGTTTTTTGTCAAATTAATTAATAAATTGTGAGTGATATTTAATGGCTGTATGAAACCTTCAAAATACATTTAGTTATTCTGTGATCAGAAAAAGTAGTTTTCCAAATTTCCTAAAAATCACTCTTTTTAACACAATTTGACTCCTTATGCATTACACTAAACACTAATATGTTTAAGTATAAAATTTATGTATAATTCCCTAAAATAAATTATATAAATTGTAAATGTTGCTTGATTGAGGTGTGAAACATTGTTAAAACTTTTTGTTTTCTTATATATTGACGTGTTCTTATTAACTGTCTGAAGTGAACAGTTTCTCAAACAAGAAGATTAACATTTGTCAACCCTTAAAATCATATGTTATCTTGCGGGTGCAAAATGGGGGAATCTTTAAGAACAGTATATATCTATGTGACAAATGGTGTTTTCCCTAACTCAAACAATGTAGGGTTTATTCTACACATATTTCTAATGACTCCTAGATGTTTACATTCTCTGAAGTATAGTTGTCAAGGCTGTGTCCATCACTATCACCACAGACTCTTAAACTCCTCCCCAGCAAACCCAGACGTTTGTGGATGTTTTTAAATGGTGCCACAAAGGTATTACTGTAACTTTTTGACATAAATACGTATATCTGACGTCCTTAAAACCAAAGGATATAAGTAAAATCATATATTCTTGAGACAGTTTTTTAAGATTTATGTAAAAATTTAAAAATAATAGTTAATGCCATGGAATTATAATGTTTTCATGCTTTATATTTAAGAATAAATAATTTTCAGTCAACATTTTGTTTTTGTTTTGTTTACTTTATGTAAACCTATCCAATTTACGTTCTTATAACATAAATATAACATTTATATGACGTCAATATAACAGTATTTACACGACATCATTACGTTATTATGATGTTATATTAATGTATAATTCCTGTATGAAAACCAGAATATTGAACTTTATGTTTTAAACCTTCTAAAGTTATGATAAAACTTGGAATAAGACTGTAAGCATGCTTTATTTATGAAAATATACAATCAAATCAACGAAAACATTTTAACATAAAAAACATAAACATAACATAAATTAACTACATGCATGGGAGTTAATTGGAACTCTGTAATATTGCATACATGAACCTTGAGGTACAAACCCAGTGTATTTACCCATGCAGTTCTTTCCTAAATCTAAATTTTTCCAATTTTTACACTTTGTTTCGAGTTCTGTCTTGTGTTGAACTTTTAATACCCCATTAATGTCTTCTTCATTATGTCCATTCATCCCATTGTGCACCTCTACCATATGTCACTCCTAATTCTTCGCCTTTCTAGAGAATGTAATATAAGCTTTGACAATCTTTCTTCATATGGCACGCTTCTAATTTAGCACTTTCGCCCACTAATGACAAAGTATGGAGTCAAAATTTTAGCTGCTAAATGTCCACTAATGACGAAGTATGGCAAATATTTGCTAAAATTCAGGTTTTTATCCAATTTTGGGGGGACTGATTTTAAACTGTGCGCCAACGTCTTCCCGCTTTGAACTGCTGAAGAACAAAGGTTACCATTTATATATGGATAACTATTATAAGTCGGTTTGAATGAGTGAATTACTGCTTGAAGATAGGGTATACACCTGCGGTACTATCAGAGTACAGCGTGGTGAGCCTATAACCCTTCGGATCCAAGCAAAGGGTAAAATGCCAGCAGATACAATTGCGAACACATTGATACCAAAATGAAAGACATATGACGAGAATTGAGGTAAGTGAAAAGAGTGTACACATTACATTGCACTAGAGCGCTCCCAGGTTACTTTCTCTCACTTTCTCTGTTTTGTGCGGATGGTACGCCGTGCTTTTGGAGTTTATATGCATTTAAACCTGTAGAGAATTCTATTGCGAACACATTGATACCAAATTAAAAAACCTAGGACGAGAATTGAGATGACAAAGTTGAAAAGAGTATTCACTTTCAGTATTACCACGCTCTCTAATGGAAAGCCAGGCACTGGAATTCTGGGTAACACGGCCTGCTTTCATCACGTCAGCGGGTGGAGTGCGCTGCTGTTTTTTACATTTTATGCATATGTTCCAGTTAGGAATTCTATTGCGAACACATTGATACCAAAATGAAAGACCTAGGATGACAATTGAGGTGACCAAAATGAGAAGAGTTTTATCGCCCTTGTGCGCTCCAGGGTAACACACTCTCGCTTTCTCTGTTTGTTGCGGATGGTAAGCCAGGCTTTTGTAGTTATATGCCTTTAGTCCTGTAGAGAATTTTATTGCGAACACATTGATACCAAATTGAAAAACCTAGGATGAGAATTGAGGTAACAAAGTTGAAAAGGGTATACACTTTTCAGTATTACCACGCTCTCTAATGTAATGAGAGTTGCCTGAGGGTGGCACAGCTTTCTCTTTCTGGTACCCTTGGCCTTCATTCATCTTGTCGGCGGGTGGAGCGCGCTGCTGTCTTTGACATTATATGCATATAGTTCTGTTGGGAATTCTATTGCGAACGCATTGATACCAAAATGAAAGACACAGGACGAAAATTAAGGTGACAAAGTTGAAAAGAGTATACACTTTTCATTATTTCCGCACGCTACTGCAGAATGTCCAAAAAAACTGGAGAGAGTGGAGGGGTCACTTGCCCAAAACGCGAAAGTGTTTAGGGGGGATTAACGTTCGTTCAGTACTATCATGCAAGAGGAGCCACACATTTATGGTTCATCCAATAAAATCAGCAGACTTCTAGATGTTACTACTGCTCGGCTTAGACTCGGTTACAAGTATCTCTGGGAATTCTCATTATCTGCCGATGTAGACCTGTCCAAATGTAAACTGGGTCAAAAACATTTTTTGCACACCTTCCGTCACTATGTGATAGAGTGCAAAAAGATACGTGAGTTCAGAGGCAATTCTATAACCAACGTACAAACGATGTGTCAATATTTCATTCAAAATGATCTGCTACCAGAAATTTTAGCCAAATATCCACAGTTTTCTAACCGTAGGTTGTAACTAAGAGTGATTGTAACCTATCCACCACTGCCCACTGGATGGGGGGCGGTGTGCAGGACAAACATATCAATTGTGGCACTAGCTCTCCACATATGCCAGTTACTTAATTTAGAAACTGTACTTGTGGTCGATCTGGAACCCATTGTTGATGTGACGACTTATACTGAATTTTGTAACTAGCTCATCAAGATTGTAACTTGCTTAGCTAAATGAATTGTGGGGTTCAGTTCCTGAGCCCATAATGTGCCTCTGTAACCCTTTCCACTACCACCCACAAGATGGGTATGGGGTGCATAATAAATGAACTAAACTAACTTTAAGGCATCCTGAAAGAAAGCTTGGAGGGCTTGAAAAATTGCAGAACGAAGCCTTGAGGATAATCCTTGGTTGCCCTCGTACCACAAAGATACTTAACATGAGGAAGGAACTTAATATTCTGAGCGTTGTTTATCGTGTTACTAAAATTAACTGTCAAATTGGTATAAAAATGCTTAGGCTAGCTCATCCTAACCCTTGCACAGAAGCCCTCCAGAATTTCTTTATTGAATATGAACATTGTTTCAAATGGATAAATAAAATTGGAACTGAACTCAGAAAGTATTAGATTTATAATATGTACCAAGAGAGACAACAATAGCACTTTCCTGCACTGTAGGAAATTACACCCTTTCCAATTTTAATCCCTCCCTTTCCATCAAAGGATCAAATTAGAGATCAGTCCCAGCTTCGTTTTGAGGCAAACTCAACGTCTTAAGCCATATTGATGTTCTGTCCACAGAGCATTCTCTCTCTCAAATCATATACACTGAAGGTTTCCTACAGCGCCCAATGGGTGCAGCTGGAAGTGCAGTTGTCCTGACAATAGGCTATGACTTATAATTTGAGTAGGGAGTTCGTATAAACAACTGGGCCTCTACCCTTCAGACCGAACTATTTGCCTTAATCCTTGCACTGAAATGTGTACAAGAATCCAAACTTGATACATTAATTGTAAGTGACTTTTTATCATCCTTAATTGCTATCAACTCTTTAAGACATAACTGTAACATGCTCGTGTCAGAAGCTAGACACAAATATAACAACAACTTGAGGAATCTTATCATAAACAATAATCTCCACAAAAATCACATAGTTCTCAGAGGTGAATTCAATATTGACATAGGGCTACAAAATAGCCCTCAAGTAGACTATTTTCTCAACAGCATGAATTCCTGTATGCTCATCCCCGCAATCACCAGGCCCAGCCGATTCACTCAAACGTCTGCGACTACCCTGGGAGCCGGTCGGCCGAGCGGACAGCACGCTGCACTTGTGATCCTGTGGTCCTGGGTTCGATCCCAGGCGCCAGCGAGAAACATTGGGCAGAGTTTCTTTTACCCTATGCCCCTGTTACTTAGCAGTAAAATAGGTACCTGGGTGTTAGTCAGCATGTCCTGGGGGTGGAGGCCTGGTCGAGGACCGGGCCACGGGGACACTAAAAAGCTTCGAAATAATCTCAAGATAACCCTGGATCACTGATGGACCAACATAACAGCTCCTCTTACATCAAGTATAATCACTGACAGAACAACTACCTTCCTTTTAGCGAACATGAACAGGTAACAAGAAAATTACCTTCAGGTTACAATGTGAAGCGGCAATAGGCAATCTCACAAATGCTCTCCACAATGTAAACTGGGAATCTGAATTTATCAATACACAGGATAATAATTCGTTAACTAGCCTCTTTCTTTCCAAAATTCTAAGCCTTTACAATACTTATTGTCCTCTCCTCACCAAGCAAGTAACTGGCAAATGGTTAAATAATCCCTGGCTCACTAATAGCATACTTAAAGCAACCGACAAGAAACATGAATATGAAAAAAAACTTAGGATTGGCCTAGTTGCAAAAGAAGTAGTTAAGAGGTACTCATCAGTGCTTACCAGTATAATAAGAAGAGCAAAGCGTACATATTACGAGAATAGATTCAAAGAAGCAAAAGGCAACATGAAAAGCAAATGGAGAGCCATCTCTACCATCCAAGGAGCTAAACAGCATTCACATAATAAGATAAAAATCTCTAAGGATGGTTACACACCTGCAACAGATCTTGAAACAGCAACTGAATTTAATAGCTTCTTTTCATCGAGTGGTGCTAACCTTGCCCGAAAAATCCCAGAGACTCAGACATATGTTACCACATATATTTCACGCAGCTATCCAAACTCTCTTCTCCTCTCTCCGGTCAGCCCTACAGATGTTGTGTCCATCATTCACTCGCTAAAAACCAAAGCTGGGAATATTAGTGGAATACCATCGATGGTATACAGGAGTGCATCCCTTGCCCTTGCACCACCCATAGCATTGCTGTTCAATAAATCCCTAGAGTGTCATACCTTCCCTGATATCCTTAAAAAAGCAAGAGTAACGCCAGTTCATAAAGGAGGTAACACGGCAGACATAAATAATTACAGACCCATATCGAATCTACCAATATTATCAAAAATATTGTAATTTTTTTTTTTACAAACAGCTCTACACCAGTCTTGTAAAATTCAATATACTAAGTCCTTGTCAGTTTGGCTTCCGCTCCCAAAAGAGTACCAATGATGCTATTGTTAGTCTGCTTGACTTAATCTTCTCAGCCCTTGACAAAAGTGAGTTTCCAACTGGACTCTTCATCGACCTGAGAAAGGCCTTTGATACTGTTAACCATAACTACCTCTTACTTAAACTCAACCATTACGGAATCCGTGGCCTTGCCCTGAACTATATCCGATCCTATCTTAGTAACAGACACCAATATGTAGCCATCAATGATATAACCTCTCCCACTCTACCACTTACCATAGGGGTGCCACAGGGCAGCATCCTAGGACCCTCCTGTTTCTTATATACATCAATGATCTCCCTAATGTCTCTAACATACTTAAACCTATATTGTTTGCTGATGATACTACTCATCTACTCTGACCTCAACCCACTCATGTTAAATAATGTTGTAAACAATTAATTAAAAAAATTCTACTTGTGGATGTCAACCAACAAACTCACACTAAACATAGAAAGACCTACTATATCTTATTTGGAAACAAATCAACAAATGCAATTCAGCTTCAGATAGATAATGTAGACATTAGCAATAATAATGATGGAAAGTTCCTTGGCCTGTGCTTAGACAAGAGACTCAGCTTCAGCACCCATATACAACACATAACTAAAAAG
Organism: Procambarus virginalis; assembly: GCA_020271785.1. Lineage (NCBI taxonomy): Eukaryota > Metazoa > Arthropoda > Malacostraca > Decapoda > Cambaridae > Procambarus > Procambarus virginalis. The sequence continues at coordinate 158,924 of WNGS01162156.1, forward strand.
GTTTATAAAACAGCTGGTATACTCTCTAAGATCAGATATTATGTACCCTACTCTGCTCTCCTCTCACTCTATTATGCACTTATCTATCCCTATCTTCCTTAAGGTATCTGTGCTTGGGGTTCAACTTCTGCAAACTACCTCAAGCCCATCATCATCCAGCAAAAATCTGCTATTAGGACAATAACTAACTCTGCCTTCAGACATCATACAGCTCCCTTGTTCATATCCCTAAACATGATAAACATAAATTCACTCCATACACTATCCTATGTAAATTACGTTTATAAAACCCTTTTTCTAAGTGCAAACCCTGTTCTAAAACTCTTCCTGGACAGATGTAATAGAACACATGTCCACCATGCCAGACATAAATATCTCTTTGATATCCCCAGAGTCAAACTTAATTTATGTAAACACTCTATGAAAATAAAGGGACCTAGTCTATGGAACTCACTCCCTAATGATTTGAAAAGCTGTCCAACTTTTGCATATTCCAAAATGAAACCAAAAAGTACCTAATTTCATCTTCATAGTTTTCTACCATGGGCTTTATCTTCACACTGTATCTAGTGGTACTCAATCCCCCAATATTTGTACCTAAGCCATATTACTTTAACATTGTAATCTTAGATATCATGTGATATTATGGTTGTTGTATTGAGTGCATTTCCTAATGCATTATTCCTTGAAGGTTTTCCTTGAAATGATCCTCATATTGTGCTTCAGTGAACCAATGTATAACCCTGAAATGCTATTCTCATGTACCTAGTAATCCTTGTTTCTTTATTGTGTATTGTTATTATTGTGTATTATTCTGATCTGCTTTTGTGTCAAAAATTCTTAAAATTACCTGTAAATGTTTCTGTTGATTTTACTGTAATTATTTTACTTAAAATTATCTGTACCTGTAAAAGAAAAGCTATAAACTACCTGCTAACATTTTTTATCAATTTTACTGTTAATTTATAAAAAAAATTATGTTAGTTTATAGACTTACCCGAAACGCTATGTGTGCTAATGGCTTTCCAAGAATGTTAATTCAACTTATTTTCTATATTCTCTGTTAACTTTCGATGTAACTTCTTGTATATAAATAAATAAAAAATAAAATAATAAAATTAACAAAACTATTTCTGATGGGTATAAGCGACAATTAAGTAATGCGCAAAAGCGTCCCTCGCCTGGGCCGTCACAGCATCATCCGCCGCCAATATCACACAGCGGCCATTTTGTCGAGAGTCATGGGAAGGACAAACCCTTCATGCAAACTGCACCTACTATCAAGAAGAAGAAGAATATATTGTGTTCTACCGATAGCATTATCGTAAGTAAACACTTATATTTTTATTTTATTATATTAATTGATTCTCTTTTTCTATAATAAAGGTCCAGGGGGGTGTTGAGTAAGGAACAATTGGGTACTGTGTGAGGAGGTGAGGGCTGGTACTGGTGTCTGGGGTGTGAGAGGGCTACTGGTACTGGTTAGTACCAGCTTAGATTAGATTACTAGATTAGCAATTTTGAACAAACGAACATTTCCAATTTTATTTATATAGATAAGTGCTAAAATTAGCATGTAGCAGTTTGTTTTGACTTTTCAGGAAACCACATTGTGCTGGTGGCCTCGAAGCAATCATACAGTTCGTGGCCAAAATCAGAAAAAAACGGACAAGTGCATGGCATATCAATATTCCTATCAACAACCGGTAGGTAATAAATTTGTAATTATTAATATACAAGACACCTATTCATTCACAAAAGCTTTAACACTGCACATAGTAGGCATCCTTCAGTCTCGGAAGACTATGGAGTTGCGCCCTGACAGGGCGCAAAGCCTGGGTAGGTAGATATGGAGGAGAAGCTGTTACCCATGCAGCAGGTCCCCCCTCTCCATGTTGCTGAAATTATCCAATAGAAAGGCAAATGCCAATACACATGGTTCCAGCAACGTCGCAGGAGCTACCAGAATGAGGTCGACGTCAACAACGAACTGCCTTAGGGGCTCCGACCCTGGATATTTCCTCGAGGTTGACTCCTGAAGCCTTTCCCAAAAAAGGGGTACAGCCGCAAGGCAGCGGAGGATTAAAATCAGGGTTTTCCTTCCCCTAGATTGGCTGCATTTCTAGACTATCGAGTCCCATCTATCCGGAGCAGCTGGTTTTAAGGTGCCTGAGGCACACCCTCGCCCCTTTTCCTGTCGGTAAAAGCAGTTCCGCCGGGCTTAAAGACTAAGCCACCCGTGCAGGCCAGGAGTTGGACTTGGTTGTCAGAGGCTATTGGAGACGCATGCCGTATAGGAGCATTTTATAAGTCATGGGAGCTCGTCCACCATTACCATCCCCTGGCTATGACAAACCCTTGGAACCAACACTTGCACATACTGTATATAAAAACACTGCACATACTGTATATAAAAACAGCATAATATTTTAATCACAAGCAGGGTTTCCTAATGGCTCCTTAAGAAAGCAAAGTACTTTCCCCAGTTATAAGCTCCAAATCATGTGTGTTGTATTAAACAACTCTTTAGAAAGCTGATTTATGATATTTCCTAGTGTTCACTACTACTAGGTAATGATAAATATATTTTTCACTGATATATTGCTAATTATATTCAATTATTACAGATGAGCCTAGCCTAGCCTAGCCTAGAACCTAGTTCAGTAATTTAAAAAATGTTGTAACTTGAAATATGCCATTCAATACATTAAACAATTTAAATAATTTCAGGCAATCAACACAACCCTCTCATGTTCAAAGGTCCAGGGGGTTGTTAAGTGTTCGTGCCCAAAAGCAGGAAAAACCGGACAAGTGCATGTCATATCATTATTTCTATCAACAACCGGTAGGTAATAAATTTATAATTATTAAGATACAAGACACCTATTCATTCACCAAAATTTTAACACTGCACATACTGCATATAAAAACAGCATAATATTTTAATCACAAGCAGGGTTTCCTAACGGCGCCTTAAGACTTGTGTGCAAAGTACTTTCCCCAGTTATAAGTTCCAAATCATGTGTGTTGTATTAAACATCTCTTTAGAAATCTGATTTATGTTATTCCTAGTGTTCACTACTACTAGGTAATGATAAATATATATCTAACAGATATATTACTAATTATATTCAATTATTACAGATGAGCCTAGCCTAGCCTAGTCTAGAACCTAATTCAGTAATTTAAAAAATGTTGCAACTTGAAAAATGTCATTCAATACATTAAACAATTTAAATAATTTCAAGCAATCAACACAACCCTCTCATGTTCAAAGGTCCAGGGGGGGGGGGTTATTGTCTGTTCGTGCCCAAAAGCAGGAAAAACCGGACAAGTGCATGTCATATCATTATTCTATCAATTACCGGTAGGTAATAAATTTATAATTATTAAAACACAAGACACCTATTCATTCACCATAAATTTAACACTGCACATACTATATATAAAAACAGCATAATATTTTAATCAAGCAGGGTTTCCTAATGGTGTTAAAAATGATTTCTTACTCGTTCATGCTCTCATTTAGACGTTTGGCCTCGACGAGGTTAGTCTTGTGACTGGTGTGTGGCACGTGTCTGTTGAAATGTAGTCTTTTCGAGACTTCATTTCAAATATTACCTAACATACATGGCTACTCCCCCTCCTTGTCTAATATATCTGTGTGAAATAGAATAAATCCATTTATTTGATATTCAGCTAATAGTTCTCTACTTTCTACATTCATCCATGTGTTGGTAAGTTCAACATTATGTATTGTTTCATTGCAGATAAGAGATTCCAGATCATTCCAGATTTCCGAAGTACTGAAACGCACACCATACAGGCTTGGTGGATCTAGGTGCAAGGTAAAATAATTTACATTTACTTGTTTTATATATATATATATATATATATATATATATATATATATATATGCAAACAAGCCTGAATGGTCCCCAGGACTAGTTACAACTGAAACTCACACCCCAGAAGTGACTCGAACCCATACTCCCAGGAGCAACGCAACTGGTATGTACAGGGACGCCTTAAACCACTTGACCATCACGACCGGACATAAGGAAGTGATAGCCGAGGCTATATGAACCACTTCCCCACCGGCACTCGGATTGTAGTCTTGGGCATAGCATTTTATCAAATCACCTCATTTTTTGGGGCAACACGTGAGGAACACAAATGCAAACAAGCCTGAATGGTCCCCAGGACTAGATACAACTGAAAACTCACACCCCAGAAGTGACTCGAACCCATACTCCCAGGAGCAACGCAACTGGTATGTACAGGGACGCCTTAAACCACTTGACCATCACGACCGGACATAAGGAAGTGATAGCCGAGGCTATATGAACCACTTCCCCGCCGGCACTCGGATGGTAATCTTGGGCATAGCAATTTATCAAATCACCTCATTTTTGGGGGCAACACGTGAGGAACACAAATGCAAACAAGCCTGAATGGTCCCCAGGACTAGATACAACTGAAAACTCACACCCCAGAAGTGACTCGAACCTATACTCCCAGGAGCAACGCAACTGGTATGTACAGGGACGCCTTAAACCACTTGACCATCACGACCGGACATAAGGAAGTGATAGCCGAGGCTATATGAACCACTTCCCCGCCGGCACTCGGATGGTAATCTTGGGCATAGCATTTTATCAAATCACCTCATTTTTTGGGGCAACACGTGAGGAACACAAATGCAAACAAGCCTGAATGGTCCCCAGGACTAGATACAACTGAAAACTCACACCCCAGAAGTGACTCGAACCCATACTCCCAGGAGCAACGCAACTGGTATGTACAGGGACGCCTTAAACCACTTGACCATCACGACCGGACATAAGGAAGTGATAGCCGAGGCTATATGAACCACTTCCCCACCGGCACTCGGATGGTAATCTTGGGCATAGCATTTATCAAATCACCTCATTTTTTGGGGCAACACGTGAGGAACACAAATGCAAACAAGCCTGAATGGTCCCCAGGACTAGATACAACTGAAAACTCACACCCCAGAAATGACTCGAACCTATACTCCCAGGAGCAACGCAACTGGTATGTACAGGGACACCTTAAACCACTTGACCATCACGACCGGACATAAGGAAGTGATAGCCGAGGCTATATGAACCACTTCCCCACCGGCACTCGGATGGTAATCTTGGGCATTGGAAGTGATAGCCTCGGCTATCACTTCCTTATGTCCGGTCGTGATGGTCAAGTGGTTTAAGGCGTCCCTGTACATACCAGTTGCGTTGCTCCTGGGAGTATGGGTGCGAGTCACTTCTGGGGTGTGAGTTTTCAGATATATATATATATATATATATATATATATATATATATATATATATATATATATATATATATATATATATATATTATATATATATATATATATATATATATATATATATATATATATATATATATATATATATATATATATATATATATATATATATATATATATATATATATATATATATATATATATATATATATATATATATATATATATATATATATATATATATCACGAAATATATATATATATATATATATATATATATATATATATATATATATATGCCCAACTTGCCTAAACACGCAAGAGTAGTTATTCAACTATAGAACACTTTCCCACCAGGAGACTCGAACCCTAGCCAGCACAGAAGCCTTCCAACTCCAGGCATAACAGGTAACGCGTTAACTGTTATGCCTGGAGTTGGAAGCCTGGAAATTGAAATTGCCTGGAGTTAATTTCTGATCAGGTAATCAGAATAACTCTCATCAGGTAGACTCGTTTCTCCAGGCTACCTGGGGTCATAACATCGTGCTGTATAATAAAGTATAAATTAAAATAAATTTATAAAATCAAAGGAGATGGTAGGAGAAGAAAATATGAAGGCTCACGTATAAGGCCCTCAAGAATTCTTTGTGCATTGCAGATTGTAAAATCAAGCTCCAGAGTGTCAGTGCATTCGTGAGTGAATAATTAACATTGCAGCATACTATTCATGAGATGGTCTAGTGAATGTGCCTTTACTATGAGGAGCTTGTTGCTGTGTGCTAAGCAGATGTATGAACATGCCTTTCAAATGGCTTTCTTAACCTTTTAATAAGAATACAAATCCTCTAAGGATTAACCAATATGTCTCCATTCTCTTGGGCTAAATGGTCGAAATCACCATCATCATCATCATCATCATCACCTCTATTAGGTACAAGTATGGCTTCGAAAATATATCTATTGCTGGATTTTACTTTACTCATGGATAGCTAGAAATAGAATAGCTGAGAAAATCATTATGGATTATATTATATTTATTTATAGAAAAACTGCAAATCACAAATACACAAGCCAATATTTTCAACTAATGATATTTTTTTCATCTATTACTTTTTCTTCGATTCTTTACTTTCTTTCAAACAGCTTTATCGTGGCTACAAGTCTCCCCTTGTTACCGCCAAATGCCACATGAATCAACTTAGGTTTCCTAAGATTGTCTTGAAGAACAAATTTTCTCACATTCTTCAATTCAACTTATCGGGTTTTCTTTTTCCAGGAGACAGGAAACTTCTTTAAGAATTTATTCCTTCCAACTCCTTGTAAGTTGATGATGCTCTTCTAACAGTTTGTCAACACCAACGCCTACTGTCTGCTGATCTTTCCAGTGATCAGAGTAATGTCTTATTTCACATGGCTTTCGACACTGCTCGTCTCTCCTCTTCTCGTGACTCTTCCACACAATATAACACTGCTCATGTTGGAAATTTTCAACACTTAATTAAGGGGGCATGGACATGGTTTCATAAAAGTTTTTCAATGTCAACCAATATTTTGTGACTAGTTGTATACGAAAAGGGCTGCAATTGTTCCAAGTTTCATTACTGCAGCGAAAATAGAAAAGGAGCTTTTTTTCAACGAATTTTACACACTTTCAAGTGTAAATAAACAAACACACATTTCAGATAGAATCATTCTATGACACTTTTCTGACACATTAGCATATAATAAAGGATCCGGAGGTAGGGAGTTTCCAAAACATCTTTAGTTTTCCTAATACAAATATTCAAAGTTCCCCCCAAAATTATGCAAATATGTCATGTTTATTGCTATTATAAAATCAATAAATAAACCTAGGAAAAAACGCTTCCTAGAGATTTTAGAGACATAAACTTTACATATAAGGTATAAGTTTCATGTAAATTGAATAAAAAATGAAAGAGTTATTACAACGTTTATTTTAGTTGAAAATATTGAAAATATATAAGAAATTAATAAAACCTAAGGTGCTGCCATCTGTGGCTGATGTTGACATCAACCAGTTTTCTCTAAAATTGGCACCCTTACAGATAGGCTTATGTGCTGGCAGGTGTATAAGTTTCATGCAAATCATCCGATAAAAAAAATTGAAAAAATATATATAATTTTTTTTAACTTAATTATTTTTCTAGTAAAACTAATTATAATATTATTTTAATATATGCTATTGTAATAGCTGAGAGTCATAGGTATGATTTCAGTTGACACTTGTGTTTGATAATAGTTTTTGACCATTTTGGAATAATTTGACACCTACTTCACTATTGTTTTCTCACTTCCTATTTATGCTAAGATGCTGAGACTTAGACCAGATGAAACCCTTTTTATTTACAACTAGTCAAAAAATCCAAGTTCGTCATCCAAGTCTCCATCCTTTCGGGACTTTGTTTGAAATATTACAAATTAAACCCAGAGTTCCAGCTTAAGCGCAAGTGCACATGCGTCACTGGAAGAAGGAACACACTCGCCACATTAACCAGCTAAGAGCAAGGTGTTCCAAAGCAGCCCGACAACTATCGATCAATTTTGCAAGCATCCGTACTTCTACGAGCTTCCGATTGAGAGTGCAGTTTTCACAACTTACGGACACCACGTTCAGCAAGGCGTTATACCTCATTTGTATTTATTTGGGTCTGATTTTATACTTTAACGTAGGTACCCTGTCGTAACGACGCAGAAGATATAAAACACCCACCGTGGAATTAAGACTGAGGGAGACGTATTACTGACTCCATGATCACGTTTTCCCATGGATAGCTATCTCGGACTGGATTAAATGTGTTATAGAGGCTGGAGAATTATAGTTCTATAATTTCATTATAGAACTATATTCTCCCCTACATCTTTTGGTCGACTTTGAACCGGATACACCAGAATGAATATTTACAGATTCTTACGAACCAGTGTAAATTCATAAATATTTTATGGTCCAGTACATAAAATTAAATTATTGGTCCTAAATAATCTATTATAACTAAACGTACCATGATTATATTATACTCCTAATTAAGCAGTATTGTCAGGAATTTAGCTATATATTCATTATTAATTAGAGCCATCAGTAGATTGCCACACACATATTATAGCCAAACCTAATTATTTAAACATTAATAATTTGCTAGACTAAAACTAATGTCTACATCTGGCTTTGGTGGGCTATAGTCCTATACCTCACACAGAAGTGAGGATATTCATATCTACTAGATCAACTGCTCATAATTTCACAATCCTGTGTTAATATCTCTATTAAATTGGTCACACCATATACCAATTATTTATCTAGGTGGTAACATCACCTACATTCATTTTTGCCAGACTATTTCATCAAAACTTTATGGCCAGTAAATTAATTAATAATATTAATAATAATATTAATCATATCAAGAGGGTTATCTTGAGATGATTACGGGGCTTTTTAGTGTCCCTGCAGCCCGGTCCTCGACCAGGCCTCCACCCCCAGGAAGCAGCCCGTGACAGCTGACTAACACCCAGGTACCTATTTTATTGCTAGGTAACAGGGGCATAGGGCGAAAGAAACTCTGCCCATTGTTTCTCGCCGGCGCCTGGGATCGAACCCAGGACCACAGGATCACAAGTCCAGCATGCTGTCTGCTCGGCCGACCGGCTCCCAAGGTGTAATGGTGTGGCTAGAAAGCCAACATTAATTGTATATATTTAATAGTCTTACTCAAGTATTTCTTATAAGTGCATATTGTATATATATCAAAAACTATGAAACCCCCCTAAAAATAGCACTGCTATATATTCAAATATTTTGCATATAATTGATTTTTATTTTATACCGACCCACAGAGGTAGGATATTTTTAGACTAGAATTGTACTAAATTGCGTACAACTCTTGCCTAACTTATTATTAGCTACTTTATTAGGTAGGATTAATACAAAACTAGTACTGTATTAGACAGCACTGGTTAATTACTATTCAATGTTGAGCAAACCCTAAACAGGGTGAAATTTATTTTTTTTACACAAATTGTGTATTTATATTTACTGTGTACATCTTTTAGTGTTACTAGATGTCATTATACCAACCGAAAGTGATAATGATGAGCTAGCTGGGCGTATAACTGTAGTGGCATCCAAGTATTTCTCAAATCATAGCTACTCCTGTTAGGTAGATAAGCTAACCTCTATTTGAGGTAAGATTAAACATAGCCTAAGAAATTATTTATTAGGCTATCAATAACTATACCTGTTCCACACAGATACGAGCAAGTACCATAGCTGTCAAATTAGCTATATAATCCTATAAGGCTCAAACCCATAGCCAACATGGTTACACCAGGAAAAAAACTGGAAGAATTTTGAAAGGCCTTTAAAGTCACTTGACAAGGCTACTTAACAAATGTGACAGCTGGATAGAAATAGATCCAGTTAACATCATAAGGCTAGGAATTTCCACAAAGGGGGCTAGCCAAAATTTTATACAAGTACAAAGAATAATCGAATCATAGAAATATACTCCTTGTCAGTATTACTGACCCAGATGAAATAAATCTAATTGAATCTGATCATGCCAACTATGAAGACAAAATTCAGGCCAGGTTAGATCACTATTATAAGGTGCTTGCAACAGAAAATGTTCCTGCTGGGTTGGAACACTTTTATAGTCTTCCTATAGCAAAGCCAGCACCCAGCTCATCAGATAAAAATTAACTAAATCAAGATGAGGATATTCCTCTAATTAAATTGGATCCTTATACTGGATCAATAATTTTAGTTAAACTTTCATTTTCTACAGTCTCATCTGTGGTGTTTGTATATATCTGAGGAAGTCTTGGTTGTAAGGTTGATGTAAAGTCATTCCTGGTTACTGACTTTAATACTTAAACTGATTACATGACTATAGTAGCTCCCAAGCTGGTAGGCGTCCTGTAGCTTTGTTTACCTCCACTCTTCTACTCTCTCTGGCGTCTGAGCCGCGCACATAGAAAACGGATGGTACCATTTTCTGTGAACATGACATCCCTCCTTTTCTTTAAAAAGAATGAATACAGGATGTCTACCATGCTTGTAGCACAAAGCAAAGTTATTGACACAAAGTAAGTTATTAACATATCAAGAGATATTGCATACATTTAACATTAATTAAGCACACAAAGAATTTAAACGACTTAATCTTTACCACAAAGGATTTCAATGTTAAAAATACATATGCAATGTTAAACAAACATGAAAGAGACTGTAATACAAAGTTACAAAATATTGAATGAGAGATCTGCATTATTCAAACAATATTAAATTTAGTTTAGCATAATAAGTAAATACTTTGCATTACATAGGAACACAATTAATCATCAAATAGTGTAGGGCGTTTAACATGACGTTTAGGACGAGAGTCCTTAAATACAAGAATATCCCTCGATGAATTGTTTATAGAGTTATAACTCATTTTTTCTTTTTCTTTTGCACGACTTTGCACTTTATCATTTTCTACACTAGTTGGAATCACTTTTAAATAAGCCATATTACGTGTTATACTATGATCTCTATTACTCGCTGTTACCATAGTTCCTTTTACACTAATCACTTTATATGGTTTTGTATGATACGGCATATCTAGCTTTCCCTCTTTTTTCTTTTTAACGAGAACAGTATCTCCAACCTTTATGAATTGTTCCTTTGCACGTTGATCATGAGCAATTTTCATTTTGCCCTTGGCTAGTGCATCCTTCTGAGCGAGACGTTTATCCGTTACCTCGGCTGGCATGACAGGTAGTACGATTCTCATAGGACGTCCAAACAAAAGTTCGCCAGGCGACTTGCCCAGTGTTCCATGCGGTGTTGCACGGTAGTTCCTGAGAAAAGCTTACATAGCTTGTTTCCAGGATCGTCCTTCAGCATGAGCACAGCGTACAGCTTTCATGAGAGGTTGCATGAATCTCTCGACTTCTCCATTTGCTTGAGGATGTAGTGGCATCACACGGCGGTGTTTGAATCCAATATGCTCAGCAAAGTTGACGAAGTCTTGTCCATTGAATGGCGGTCCATTGTCCGTCTTGACAACTTCAGGAATGCCAAAGTTTGAAAAGATCTTGTCGAGTTTCGGGATGACGGCCTTTGCAGATGTGGAAGTGATGATTTCTACTTCTGGATAACGTGAGTGATCATCAATGACTACCATCAAGTACTCTCCAGTTGGTAGCGGTCCACAGAAGTCCATCGATACTTCCATCCATGGTGCAGCAGGTAGTGGTGAAGGTTGTAGAGGTGTTGGTCTTGAAGTATCCACTGCAGCTTGGCAAGGGACACAGGCATCATGCATGTCCTTAGCTTGACGATCAATGCCAGGAAACCACACCTTTTCTCGTAGCAGCTGTTTGGTCCTTACAAGACCTTGGTGTCCTTGATGTGCAAGCTTCAGAGCACGTTGCTGGAGAACAGCTGGAATAACGATACGAGTACCTCGCAGCACGGTGTCGCGTTGTTGCGTAACACTTAATTCTGTCTGGATGCGTTCAAGTGCTTTGAATGCATCTTGGTCAACTCCTGAGGGTGGGATGCGTGGAAACTTTTCCTTAGTCAATGCATCCACTGTTGCTTGCAGAGTTGGGTCCTCTAGGGTTGCAGTACGTATTTCATCAAGAGTGAGAGCCTTAGGGACTGCATCACAGGTTACAGAGTGTACATATTCCTCGGCAACTTGCTGATGCTTGGTGATGGTGAAACTGTTGGCAGGATGTCGACTGATGTAATCAGCGGGATTGCCTGCACCGGCTTGTATTTCACCGTAAAGTTATATGTTGCAGACGAAGAGCCCATCTCTCAATGCGAGCTGGTGGTTTGGACTTTGGATTATTGAAGATGGTCTCCAACGGTTTGTGGTCAGTGACTATCGTGGTAAAGGGTGCACCAAGCAGATACACATTGAAGTGTTCACAGCCCCATACAAGAGCAAGAGCTTCCTTCTCTGTCTGACTGTATCGTTGCTCAATATCTGTGAGAGAACGGCTGGCGTAGGCAATTACTACTCTGGAATCTGGTTGACCAGGTTTGTGTTGGCTAAAACAGCACCTAAACCAACAGGACTAGCATCCACCGTTAACTCAGTGTCCATTGATGGATCAAAGTATGCAGCAGTCGCATTCTCTACAAGTGCATCTTTCACAGCATCAAATGCATTTTGCTCGATATCGCTCCAGTACCATGATGCATTTTCTTCAGGAGCTCACATAGAGGCTCGTAATGGTAGCAAAATCTGGAATGAAGCGAGAACAGTAGTTTGCCATTCCCAGAAAACTATGTACTTCAGTGGATGTTGAAGGAGGTGCAGCATTCTTGATATCTGCAACTTTCTTAGGATCTGGAGACAGACCTTTGTCACTAAGTACTTGTCCAAAGAATAAAATTTTATGTTGATTGAACTCACAATGTGCTCGACTTAGCGTCAAATTCTTTTCTTGTAAGCGTTGCAATGTTGCACGAAGAGCTTTGTCGTGTTCAGCTTGGGTACGGGCATAAACAATGATGTCCTCAGACATGTTGTCAGCATTAGGTATATCTTGCAAACCTGGCAGATGATGTGCTGGAATACCTCAGCAGCACTGTTAATACCAAAACTCAGGCGCTGTACCTATACAGACCTCGATATGTCGTAAACGTTGTGATGAATCGACTCTCATCATCAAGTTCAAGCTGATGATAGCTCCTTGTTTAAATCTAACTTGCTGAATACAGTTGCACCATTCAAGCGGTAGATCATATCATTACAGTGGGTGTAGGATGGCGTTCACGCATATTGCCTTGTTGGGAACACGCATGTCTACACAAATGCGTCTTATCTGGATTCTTCGGCTTTGGTGGAGTGACATTGGGCTTACCCATAGTGTTGGGCCTGTTACCAGTTCAATGATATCTAGTTCTATCAGCCTATCCAGTTCGGCATCGACTTTCTTAAGAGTATGGAATGGTTGTCGGCGATGTGGTTGGGCAACTGGAATTACATCTGGGTTGATATGCAGATGTACTTGCTATCAGTATAACAACCTATGGATTTAAATCGATCAGAAAATTCAGCAACAATAGCATCAACATTGTTTGCAGATTCCATGCTACAGCATTAGAAAGCTGAAGTAGCCCCAATTTGGTTAAGTCTTGTAACTGAGTAGAGACTCCTGCATTCCTAACAACATGGAATGTAGTAATGAGCATTGCATCTTCTGACTTAATCTGCAGTGAAAGTTCCAATCACTGGTAAGGCTACCTTTGAAGCATAGGCAGTGGCTTTGCCATTATAGTTTTCAAGCTTTGGGAACTGTTTTTTAATTTTTATAGTGGCACTCAGCAATGTGTGTCAATGTTTGATCCAGTGTCAATGAGAAATTGAGACAAAATGCAGCAATGTATTCTATAGTCTCTGGGTGTTTGGAAGATCATTCTATTCTGTGATTGCTTGTACTCCACAAATATAATCACATTCACTGTCATCTGAGACTGGTTGTAATGTAATGTTGTCTTGTATATTATTAACATTCTGGAATGAGGTGCAATATTGTTTGCCACCTCGACTCCTATGA
>WNGS01162156.1:173790-188025 GCA_020271785.1 Procambarus virginalis
AAACACCACAGACTGTAGAAAATGAAAGTTTAACTAAAATTATTGATCCAGTATAAGGATCCAATTTAATTAGAGGAATATCTCATCTTGATTTAGTTTAATTTTTATCTGATGAGCTGGGTGCTGGCTTTGCTATAGGAAGACTATAAAAGTGTTCCAACCCAGCAGGAACATTTTCTGTTGCAAGCACCGTATAATAGTGATCTAACCTGGCCTGAATTTTGTCTTCATAGTTGGCATGATCAGATTCAATTAGATTATTTCATCATGGGTCAGTAATACTGACAAGGGAGTATATTTCTATGATTCGATTATTCTTTGTACTTGTTTAAAATTTTGGCTAGCCCCCTTTGTGGAAATTCCTAGCCTTATGATGTTAACTGGATCTATTTCTATCCAGCTGTCACATTTCTTAAGTAGCCTTGTCAAGTGACTTTAAAGGCCTTTCAAAATTCTTCCAGTTTTTTTCCTGGTGTAACCATGTTGGCTATGGTTTGAGCCTTATAGGATATATAGCTAATTTGACAGCTATGGTACTTGCTCGTATCTGTGTGGAACAGGTATAGTTATTGATAGCCTAATAAATAATTTCTTAGGCTATGTTTAATCTTACCTCAAATAGAGGTTAGCTTATCTACCTAACAGGAGTAGCTATGATTTGAGAAATACTTGGATGCCACTACAGTTATACCCCCAGCTAGCTCATCATTATCACTTTCGGTTGGTATAATGACATCTAGTAACACTAAAAGATGTACACAGTAAATATAAATACACAATTTGTGTAAAAAAAAAAATTTCACCCTGTTTAGGGTTTGCTCAACATTGAATAGTAATTAACCAGTGCTGTCTAATACAGTACTAGTTTTGTATTAATCCTACCTAATAAAGTAGCTAATAATAAGTTAGGCAAGAGTTGTACGCAATTTAGTACAATTCTAGTCTAAAAATATCCTACCTCTGTGGGTCGGTATAAAATAAAAATCAATTATATGCAAAATATTTGAATATATAGCAGTGCTATTTTTAGGGGGGTTTCATAGTTTTTGATATATATACAATATGCACTTATAAGAAATACTTGAGTAAGACTATTAAATATATACAATTAATGTTGGCTTTCTAGCCACACCATTACACCTTGGGAGCCGGTCGGCCGAGCAGACAGCATGCTGGACTTGTGATCCTGTGGTCCTGGGTTCGATCCCAGGCGCCGGCGAGAAACAATGGGCAGAGTTCTTTCGCCCTATGCCCTGTTACCTAGCAATAAAATAGGTACCTGGGTGTTAGTCAGCTGTCACGGGCTGCTTCCTGGGGGTGGAGGCCTGGTCGAGGACCGGGCTGCAGGGACACTAAAAAGCCCCGTAATCATCTCAAGATAACCCTCTTGATATGATTAATATTATTATTAATATTATTAATTAATTTACTGGCCATAAAGTTTTGATGAAATAGTCTGGCAAAAATGAATGTAGGTGATGTTACCACCTAGATAAATAATTGGTATATGGTGTGACCAATTTAATAGAGATATTAACACAGGATTGTGAAATTATGAGCAGTTGATCTAGTAGATATGAATATCCTCACTTCTGTGTGAGGTATAGGACTATAGCCCACCAAAGCCAGATGTAGACATTAGTTTCAGTCTAGCAAATATTAATGTTTAAATAATTAGGTTGGCTATAATATGTGTGTGGCAATCTACTGATGGCTCTAATTAATAATGAATATATAGCTAAATTCCTGACAATACTGCTTAATTAGGAGTATAATATAATCATGGTACGTTTTGTTATAATAGATTATTTAGGACCAATAATTTAATTTTATGTACTGGACCATAAAATATTTATGAATTTACACTGGTTCATAAGAATCTGTAAATATTCATTCTGGTGTATCCGGTTCAAAGTCGACCAAAAGATGTAGGGGAGAATATAGTTCTATAATGAAATTATAGAACTATAATTCTCCAGCCTCTATAACACATTTAATCCAGTCCGAGATAGCTATCCATGGGAAAACGTGATCATGGAGTCAGTAATACGTCTCCCTCAGTCTTAATTCCACGGTGGGTGTTTTATATCTTCTGCGTCGTTACGACAGGGTACCTACGTTAAAGTATAAAATCAGACCCAATTAAATACAAATGAGGTATAACGCCTTGCTGAACGTGGTGTCCGTAAGTTGTGAAAACTGCACTCTCAATCGGAAGCTCGTAGAAGTACGGATGCTTGCAAAATTGATCGATAGTTGTCGGGCTGCTTTGGAACTCCTTGCTCTTACATGGTTAATGTGGCGAGTGTGTTCCTTCTTCCAGTGACGCATGTGCACTTGCGCTTAAGCTGGAACTCTGGGTTTAATTTGTAATATTTCAAACAAAGTCCCGAAAGGATGGAGACTTGGATGACGAATATTTATGTCATATTATGGGGTCTTTTAAGATAGTAAATGATATTCTGGAGTGCAAGTAAAATAATTTAGATGATGTTAAACGCACGAGCATATTAAGAGTGGAAATGAAGTTTATCGTTTCATGTACTGGAACAACTGATCGAGACTGTATAAATTATTTCCTGTAAACGAACATATATACTATCAAAAGAAAGTAAATCTATTATTAATAAATTATCCTTAATAAAGAAAGGTAAATGAGGCTGGATACAATTTGATCCATTATTATGTTGAAATTATCCCTGTGGTTGGCTGGCTGACTCAACACTGCCATGATTCTAGGGGGAAATAGGACGGTACTATGCCTTAATTAAATTAATTTAATTTCACTACACTACTGGTTAGTGTAGTGAAATGAATTTAAATTAAATGAATTTAATTTCACTACACTACTGGTTAGTAGAGTTAGTAAAATATGATGAATGGTACCAGAATTTCATCTTAACGTACTAGGTGTTATTATTTGGACAAGGGCTCCAGATTTAAAAAAAATGCATTAAATGAAAACTAGTTCGATTTCAATCAAACTTTTTTGACTAGTTGTAAATAAAAAGGGTTTCATCTGGTCTAAGTCTCAGCATCTTAGCATAAATAGGAAGTGAGGAAAAAATAGTAAAGTAGGTGTCAAAATTATTCCAAAATGGTCAAAAACTATTATCAAACACAAGTGTCAACTGAAATCATATCTATGACTCTCAGCTATTACAATAGCATATATTAAAATAATATTATAATTAGTTTTACTAGAAAAATAATTAAGTTAAAAAAAATTTATATATATTTTTTCAATTTTTTTTATCGGATGATTTGCATGAAACTTATACACCTGCCAGCACATAAGCCTATCTGTAAGGGTGCCAATTTTGGAGAAAACTGGTTGATGTCAACATCAGCCACAGATGGCAGCACCTTAGATTTTATTAATTTCTTATATATTTTCAATATTTTCAACTAAAATAAACGTTGTAATAACTCTTTCATTTTTTATTCAATTTACATGAAACTTATACCTTATATGTAAAGTTTATGTCTCTAAAATCTCTAGGAAGCGTTTTTTCCTAGGTTTATTTATTGATTTTATAATAGCAATAAACATGACATATTTGCATAATTTTTTGGGGGGAACTTTGAATATTTGTATTAGGAAAACTAAAGATGTTTTGGAAACTCCCTACCTCCGGATCCTTTATTATATGCTAATGTGTCAGAAAAGTGTCATAGAATGATTCTATCTGAAATGTGTGTGTTTATTTACACTTGAAAGTGTGTAAAATTCGTTGAAAAAAAACTCCTTTTCTATTTTCGCTGCAGTAATGAAACTTGGAACAATTGCAGCCCTTTTCGTATACAACTAGTCACAAAATATTGGTTGACATTGAAAAACTTTTATGAAACCATGTCCATGCCCCCTTAATTAAGTGTTGAAAATTTTCAACATGAGCAGTGTTATATTGTGTGGAAGAGTCACGAGAAGAGGAGAGACGAGCAGTGTCGAAAGCCATGTGAAATAAGACATTACTCTGATCACTGGAAAGATCAGCAGACAGTAGGCGTTGGTGTTGACAAACTGTTAGAAGAGCATCATCAACTTACAAGGAGTTGGAAGGAATAAATTCTTAAAGAAGTTTCCTGTCTCCGTCTGGAAAAAGAAAACCCGATAAGTTGAATTGAAGAATGTGAGAAAATTTGTTCTTCAAGACAATCTTAGGAAACCTAAGTTGATTCATGTGGCATTTGGCGGTAACAAGGGGAGACTTGTAGCCACGATAAAGCTGTTTGAAAGAAAGTAAAGAATCGAAGAATTTAAGCAGAGTAAGCTTGGATGCCACAGTTAAGTGTCTTTAATCTTTACAATCAGAGGCATAAAGCTGGGATTCTTAACTAGGTATACATACCCCTTGGCAGTATGGGGAACCAAATAATCGATGTATGAGACTTGATATCTGAATAATTAAAAAAGTAATAGATGAAAAAATATCATTAGTTGAAAATATTGGCTTGTGTATTTGTGATTTGCAGTTTTTCTATAAATAAATATAATATAATCCATAATGATTTTCTCAGCTATTCTATTTCTAGCTATCCATGAGTAAAGTAAAATCCAGCAATAGATATATTTTCGAAGCCATACTTGTACCTAATAGAGGTGATGATGATGATGATGATGATGGTGATTTCGACCATTTAGCCCAAGAGAATGGAGACATATTGGTTAATCCTTAGAGGATTTGTAATCTTATTAAAAGGTTAAGAAAGCCATTTGAAAGGCATGTTCATACATCTGCTTAGCACACAGCAACAAGCTCCTCATAGTAAAGGCACATTCACTAGACCATCTCATGAATAGTATGCTGCAATGTTAATTATTCACTCACGAATGCACTGACACTCTGGAGCTTGATTTTACAATCTGCAATGCACAAAGAATTCTTGAGGGCCTTATACGTGAGCCTTCATATTTTCTTCTCCTACCATCTCCTTTGATTTTATAAATTTATTTTAATTTATACTTTATTATACAGCACGATGTTATGACCCCAGGTAGCCTGGAGAAACGAGTCTACTGGATGAGAGTTATTCTGCTTACCTGATCAGAAATTAACCTGCCTTAGGATCATTCAGGTTTGTTCGCATTTGTGTTGCTCACGTGTGCCCCAAAGAATGAAATCATTTGATAAAATACTATGCCCAAGATTACCATCAGAGCGCTGTCGGGATGATGGGGTAAATAGCTTCAGCTACCATCATCTTTTGAACGGTCGAGTGGTTAAGGTCTCCTGTACACCAGTTGCATAGTGCTCCTGGCAGTATGGGTTCGAGTCACATCTGGGGTGTGAGTTTTCAGTTGTGTATATGCCTGGGGACTACTCAGGCTTGTTCACATTTGTGTTGCTCAAGTGTGCCCCAGAGAATGAGGTGATTTGATAAAATACTATGGCCAAGATTACCATCAGAGCGCCATCGGGATGATTGGGTCAATAGCCTTGGCTATCATTATCTTTTGAACGGTCGAGATGGTCGAGTGGATAAAGTCTCCTGTACACCAGTTGCATAGTCCTCCTGGCAGTATGGGTTCGAGTCCCTTCTGGGGTGTGAGTTTTCGGTTGCATATATGACTAGGGACTATTCAGGCTTGTTCGCATTTGTGTTCCTCACGTGTGCCCCAAAGAATGAGGTGATTTGATAAAATACTAAGCCCAAGAATACCATCAGAGCGCCGTCGGGATAGTGGGGTAAATAGCGTTGGCTACCATGATCTTTTGAACGGTCCTGATCGTCGGAGGATTAAGGGTCTGATGATTGATTAAGGGGTGTGTGTTTTCAGTTATATATATATATATATATATATATATATATATATATATATATATATATATATATATATATTATATACATATGTATGTATATATTTATATATTTATCTGTGTTGTACACAGAAATCATTGATAGATACAGCGACAGCAGGCGGCTTGACATCTGCGAGGCACTACACATCAAGAAGTCAACACCAGCAATCAACAGCCAATTAATGCACAACTATATTCTACCCACCTCAAGACTCCGCTCCAATATAGAAGCATCAAGAAATATGGGCCAATAGGCCCTCTGTAGTTACTTCCATCCTTCCCTTTAGCTCATACCCCGTTCTATACCCCGATCTATACCCTGTTCTATACCCCGTTCTGGCTTGTGTCGTGTAAGACTAGATAATAAAAATGAATTTTGGAGAATTGATTTTTCATTTACCATCAACGGTGAAAAGAAACATAAGAAAGATCGAGAAAATTCGTGATAGAATTATTAATCTTACTTTTTCGGTCATATTGAATAATATATGTCTACAGGAAAGACTGCTACCAAAATATACTAATATATATGTATATATATATGTATATATTTTATATATATATATATATATATATATATTTATATTTATATACATTTATATACATATATATACATTTATATACATTTATTTATATACCAACTTGTCCAAACGACGGTAAACAGGCCAAATGGGATAGCCCCATAGTGGAGAACATCGCCAAAGCATTGCTGGACGTAGCTTCTCAGAAGGACAGAGCGCGTCTCCTAGCTGTGCAAGCCCCCATGCTGGGGACTTCCTGTTGGCAGTCCCTAATTCCGCCTTGGGCATCCGCCTGGATCATCGGGCCCTAAGTATTGGTGTTGCTCTGCGCCTTGCCGCCCCTATCTCCACCGAGCACCGGTGTATTTGCGGCAGGCACGGGCAGACCAATACGGCAGCCATGGTCTCATCTGTCGTAAGACACAGGGAAAGATTGCTAGACACGAGGCAGTCAATGACATCATCAAGAGAAGTTTGGCTACAGCTGGGTGTCCAGCACAAAGGGAACCCCAGTTGTGCAGACCTGACAACAGCCAAAAACGCCCAGATGGAGTCACCCTGCAGCCATGGAGGGAAGGTAAACAGGTCGTATGGGATTACACCTGTGCATCTACATTGGCTGATACCTATTTACGTTACAGCTCAGCGGAGGGAGGTGGGGCAGCCACCTTCAGGGAGACCCAGAAAATCCACAAGTACAGAGACCTAGAACGTTGTTACAGGTTCGTGCCGATAGGCTCAGAGACTCTGGGCGCCTGGGGTAAATGTGCACTCAAGTTTTTAAAGGAGGTCGGTGAGGAACTCATTAGGAAAACTAGAGACCCACGAGCAGCCAGTTTCCTGTTCCAGCGCCTCAGTGTCGCAGTGCAGAGGGGAAATGCGTCCTGTATCCTGGGTACGCACCCAACCTCCGAGGAGCTGGACGAGGTCTTCGAACGCTGATTGTTTAATTGTTATATATTTGTGTGTGTGTGTGTGTGTTCTCTGTAAACTGTAGCATTGCAATAAAATAAAACAAAACATACAAAAAAATAATAGGGGTGGTAGGAGAAGAAAAGAATTAAGTATTCGGTGAGAATCCACAAGATCTTCTCTGAATGCTCTTTGTTTTCTTCTTCGAGGATGTGGGTCCCTGCAATTGCACCAGAGGTGGTACCCCTAATATATATATATATATATATATATATATATATTACATATACGACGTTTCGAACCTCCATGGTTCATTCTCAAGTGAGGAAATGTTACAATGTGTAACATTGTACATTTCCTCATTTCCACACATTGTAACATTTCCTCACTTGAGAATGAACCATGGAGGTTCGAAACGTCGTGCAAATTGTTTAAATAAGTGTAATACATTCTATAGTAATCCACATATATATATATATATATATATATATATATATATATATATATATATATATATATATATATCACTAAGAACTCTTTGACCCGGCCAGGATTCGAACCCATGCCGTCCAGGATCACCCCTATACGTACACAGTACCGTGACCACCGCACCAATGATCGTCTCATGAGAAACTCTCCTGACACGAAGCAGAACGCTCAAAAAGAGATAAACGTCGTCTATGCCTTCAAATGCCCTCTTGGGGACTGTAAGCCTCAAAAACCTCAGTATATAGGCAAGACAACAACATCTCTTTCCAGCCGTTTAACGATGCATAAGCAACAGGGCTCCATTAAGGAACATATATTCTCTTCCCACAACCAAACCATCACCAGAGAAATCTTAACAAACAACACAGAAATCATTGATAGATACAGCGACAGCAGGCGGCTTGACATCTGCGAGGCACTACACATCAAGAAGTCAACACCAGCAATCAACAGCCAATTAATGCACAACTATATTCTACCCACTTCAAGACTCCGCTCCAATATGTCGAGGTGTTGTTCGATGCGGGTACGGAGACTTTCGTCGATGTTGCTGTTTCTCCATTCGTTTGTAGCATGAAGTAGTTGCGTTTTGTTGTCTTTGATTTCATTTTCTGCCTTGTATACCTGATTACGAATCAGATTTTGGCGATATTTTATCGTGAAGGCTTGATTCCTTGCTGCTGGGTCGTGCGTTTTAATATTGGTATATTTTGGTAGCAGTCTTTCCTGTAGACATATATTATTAAATATGACCGAAAAAGTAAGATTAATAATTCTAACACGAATTTTCTCTATTTTCCTTATGTTTCTTTTTACTGGTGACGGTAAATGAAAAATCAATTCTCCAAAATTCATTTTTATTTCTAGTCTGACGCGACACTTAAGCGCGTTTCGTGAAACTTATTACATTTTCAAAGACTTTAGTTTATCTATACACAACTTATGCGTTTTAATATTGGTATATTTTGGTAGCAGTCTTTCCTGTAGACATATATTATTAAATATGACCGAAAAAGTAAGATTAATAATTCTAACACGAATTTTCTCTATATTCCTTATGTTTCTTTTTACTGGTGACGGTAAATGAAAAATCAATTCTCCAAAATTCATTTTTATTTCTAGTCTGACGCGACACTTGAGCGCGTTTCGTAAAACTTATTACATTTTCAAAGACTTTAGTTTATCTATACACAACTTATGCTTTATGAAAATCTATACCCCGTTTTCCATGTTCTGTGTTTCACCCCACTAATGTATAATATATAACATCACCTCACCCAAATGCAGGTATAAGGGCCAATGTTTGTTTCATAAAGCATAAGTTGTGAATAGATAAACTAAAGTCTTTGAAATGTAATAAGTTTTACGAAACGAATATATACATATATATATATATATATATATATTATATATATATATATATATATTATATATATATATATATATATATATATATATATAGTATATATATATATATATATATATATATATATATATATATATATATATATATATATATATATATATATA
This sequence comes from Procambarus virginalis, assembly GCA_020271785.1. Lineage (NCBI taxonomy): Eukaryota > Metazoa > Arthropoda > Malacostraca > Decapoda > Cambaridae > Procambarus > Procambarus virginalis. The sequence goes on from WNGS01162156.1 coordinate 183,047, forward strand.
TATATATAATATATATATATATATATATATATATATATATATATGGGGAGTTGTTGTGTGGTCAGTCGAGGGGGAGGTGACCAGTGTGTAAGTGTTTATGAAAATATCCCCGAAAATAGATTCCTCGGCTCTCGGGAAACAGGTATCGTGTTTTAAGTGCATCGAGTCCACAGTGAACCAGATTATATTGTGCATGCAGTGATAATCACGAAACCATTCAAACGTGTTAGTGTCACCCCTCTGACCCCCCCCCCACTCCCATCCCCGCTAGTATGTACCGTCACCCAACCCACTAGTCACCCCCCCCCCCCCTGCCCCACCCCAACCGCGACCACCATCTCCCTGTGTCCACCCCCTCACGCTACGTCCGCCCAACGCCCATCCAGCACCCGCCCAGCGCCCGCCCAGCGCCCGCCCAGCACCTACCCAGCGCCTGCCCAGCGCCCGCTCAGCGCCCCCCAGCGCCCACCCAGAGCCCGCCCAGCGCCCGCCGGTGTCGCAGGTCACGACTGACAGCCAGGCTACTCTCAGCCAAGAGAAGCCATCAAGCAACGACAAGTACAGCACATGCCAAGTGTGTGACGTGGTGTGGAGACTCAAGCGTAACGGAGATGTGCGCAAGCATACTCACAACGGAACCGATTGTCCGGGTATGTGTCGCTCTCCCAAAGAGAGTATCAATCAAGGCCCCACACCAACAGTCAGGGAAAACACCTCCAACAGCTTCATATCGACTGAGAATCTACTAGAAGCCATCAAAGCAACATCGGTTGGAACCTTGCAGCACATCCCCAAAGCTGCCCGGCCCCAGGCAGCAGCCAAACTATTCAGCCTCTTGAAAAAGGTCAATGACTCCCCCGGAACCATCCAAGCATGGCGCAACCTTCTCCTGTTTGAAACATATGCCTAGCTATCCCTGCAAGGAGAGACAAATCACTAGCTTCCTCAGTCATTATGGCTATAAATAGTTTTCCTAGAGAGGACAACCAGGCACCCCTCCCCACCTGTGCCAAAAACACTCACCGCAGGAAAGGTATCAACAGCAGAACCGAGGCATCCAAATCAGAGCAACAGTCAGCAAGAAAATAGAAGAAGGCAACACGATAGGGAAATCAGAATCATCACCAGTGAAGACACAGTTGCCACCAGGGATGCTGATACAGCACAAGCCCTGAGGGAAAAACACCCACCCAGAGCTCCTCGTGACGACAGTTTTCCCTAGTCGTGTCACCGGAGCAGAACCCCTGTGCGTGCTCGAATCCATGGTGCATAAAGCAGCTTTATCCTTCCCACCAGGATCAGCAGGTGGGTTCACAGAACTAAGGCCCAACCACATCAAACAAATGCTCAGCCCTGCACTGGGGACATTGCACAGGGCCTCCTGGTGGAACTTACTAGATTCGCCAACACATGTCTAGCTGGAAACATACCAGAGACCATACGGCCTCTCTTTTTTGGCGCTACCCTCTGTGCCCTGAGGAAAAAGATGGAAGAATCAGACCGATAGCTGTGGGCAATTCACTCCGGCGTCTCGTCGCTAAGGCTGCTGCTAGAGCAGTTAGTCAGGCAGCAGCCGACATGCTGAAGCCAAAACAGCTTGGGTTTGGCATTCCCCAAGGGTGTGAGGCAGCGGTCATGCAGCTAGAGCCTACATTGCCAACATTACGGATGAAAAAGCCCTCATAAAGCTACACTTCAAAAATGCTTTCAATCTAGTTAGAAGGGATGCAGTACTCAGTGCGGTTTAGCGCCTTTTTCCTTCCCTCTACCCGTTTGTAAACTCATGCTACAGCAAGAATCTAACTCTGCTTTTTGGGGAACATGAAATTGAATCACAAGAAGGTGTCCAACAGGGTGACCCCCTTGCTCCTTTTTTTTCTGACATCAAGGAAGTCACCGATAACCTGTCCAGTGAGCTCAACATTTGGTTTTTGGATGATGGTACTCTAGCCGGCTCCCCAGACTCACTCTTGGACGACATAAGAATAATTCAGGAGCAAGGAGCAAGCCTAGGCCTCACCCTGAACCCTTCCAAGTGCGAAATAACCTCCACCAACCAGCACATAATAGAGCAAATAAAGGTTGTTTTGCCTGACATTCATACAACCAACCCTGAGGACAGCACACTCCTAGGTGCTCCTCTTGGAAGGAATGCCATCGACGAGGTCCTTGGTAAGAAGATCACTGACCTGAAGAGGATGAACGAGAGGATTGAAGACATCGATGCTCATGATGCACTTTACCTCATCACCAGATGCTTGTCCCTCCCCAGGCTGACCTACTTTCTAAGATGTTCGCCATCTTTCAACAATATTAAATTAGAAGAGTACGACAGCTTGCTGAAATCAACACTAGAAAAAACCCTCAATCTTTCCCTCAGGACTCACAGTGGAAACAGGCCTCCCTTCCTGTCAGACTCGGGGGCCTTGGCGTGCGCACAGCAACACAAATTGCTGTACCAGCGTTCCTGTCCTCTTCAGTGGGGTCTGACAACTTGGTGAAGGAAATCCTACCTGAGCACCTAGTTCAACAGGCAGGGGTACATGATCCCAGCTTCACAGACTGCACAACCAAATGGGTCTCTCTCGCAGGACCAGCACCCCAACCACCGCCTTCTGAAGCCCATAAGCAATCCAGCTGGGATCGCCCCATTGCCGACCAAGAAGCTGCGACTTTGCTAGAAGCTGCGACAACACCACATGACACTGCCGACTTAGAGCTGTAGCAGCTCCCCATGCAGGTGATTTCCTATTAGCAACCCCAATGTCAGCAACCGGCACCCGTCTCACACCGCAGGCCTTCCGAATTGCCGTGGCTCTCCGCCTCGCTGCCCCAATCCACACCAATACAGGTGTATTTGCGGCGAGGCAGAGGCCGACAGGTACGGACGGCATGGCCTTCTCTGCCAAAGGACAGGAGGATGGCATGCAAGACACGGCGAGGTCAATGACATTATTAAGAGAAGCCTTACCACAGCCGGTTGTCCAGCAGAGAGAGAGCCCCATTACCTAATGTCCCGCAACTCTGATGAGCCTGTCGGTCGCCCAGACGGAATCACGGTGAACCCTGGAAGAATGGTAGACAGTTGGTGTGGGACTACACTTGCGTTTCAACTTTAGCCAATACCTATGTTGACTTCAGTGCTACACAAGCAGGAGGAGCTGCCAATCACCGGGAAGCGGCCAAGTCACGTAAATACAGAGACTTGAGCACCACTACAATTTTGTCCCCATTGCCTCAGAGACACTTGGTGCCTGGGGTAAAAGTGCTGCTAGCTTTTTGAAGGAGTTGGGGTCTAAGCTAATCGAAACAACTAGAGACCCTAGAGCTGCCAGTTTTCTTTTTCAGCGCCTTAGTGTGGCAATCCAGAGAGGAAATGCTCACTGCATCCATGGTTCCTGCCCGCCATTGAGGAGCTGGAGGAGCTATTCAACTTGTGACAAGCAGCCTTGTACCCTGCATGTAATCAATATTGTAACTTTTTTGTGTAATGACATTTTCAAATAAAGTTAGATAAATATACACACATACCAAAAGAATAGGGGTGGTAGGAGAAGAAAATATCAAAGTGTTCAGTGAGGATCCACAAGGTCTTCTCTGAGTACTCTTTATTTTCTTCTCCGAGGCTATGGGTCCCTACACTTGCACCAGAGGTGGTACCCCCCTATATATATATATATATATAATATATATATATATAGTATATATATATATATATATATATAGATATATATATATATATAGATATAATATATATATATATAACTGAACTCACACCCCAGAAGTGACTCGAACCCATACTTCCAGGAGCAACGCAACTGGTATGTACAGGGATGCCTTAACCCTTGACCATAACGACCGACATAGGAAGTGATAGCCTGAGCTATATGAACCACTTCCCCGCCGGCACCTGAATGGTAATCTTGCATAGCATTTTATCAAATCACCTTCATTTTTTGGGGCAACACGATGAAAACAAATGCAAACAAGCCTGAATGGTCCCCAGGACTAGATACAACTGAAAACTCACACCCCAGAAGTGACTCGAACCCTACTTCCAGAAGCAACGCAACTGGTATGTCAAGGGATGCCTTAAACCACTAGACCATCAGACCGGACATAAGGAAGTGATAGCCTGAGCTATATGAACCACTTCCCGCCGGCACCTGGATGGTTATCTTGGGATAGCATTTTATCAAATCACCTCATTTTTGGGGCACACGTGAGGAACACAAATGCAAACAAGCCTGAATGGTCCCCAGACTAATACACCGAAAACTCACACCCCAGAAGTGACTCGAACCCATACTTCCAGGAGCAACGCAACTGTAAGTATGCGTTGCTCCTGGAACTTTTTTGGCTACCAACCTACCTAACCTATAAAGATAGGCTAGGGTTAGGTTAGGTATGGTTGGTTAGGTTCGTTCATACAACTACGTTAATTTTCAACTCCAAGTAAAATCAAAATTTGACCTCATACATAATGAAATAGGTAGCTTTACATATTCATAAGAAAAAAATTAAAGAAAATATTAATTCATGAAAACTTGGCTTTATTAGGCAAATCGCGGGCCTGCAAAGTAGGCTGAGAAGTGCGTTCTGGCTACTAGGTACGACATATATATATATTATGATATCTTATATATATATATATAATATATATAGTTATATATATATATATATATATATATATATAAATGTCGTACCTAGTAGCCAGAACTTCACTTTTGGCCTACTATGCAAGGGCCCCGATTTGCCTAATAAGCCAAGTTTTTCCATGAATTAATATATTTTCTCATTTTTTTCTTATGAAATGATAAAGCTACCCATTTGCATTATGTATGAGGTCAAATTTTATTTATTGGAGTTACAAATTAACGTAGATATATGACCGAACCTAACCAACCCTACCTAACCTAACCTAACCTATCTTTATAGGTTAGGTAGGTTAGGTCAGCCGAACAAGTTATTAGGTGGTT
>WNGS01162157.1:0-25311 GCA_020271785.1 Procambarus virginalis
GGACCCAGAGCCAGAACCCAGAGCCAGAACCCAGAGCCAGGAACCAGAGCCAGGAACCAGAGCCAGGAACCAGAGCCAGGAACCAGAGCCAGGAACCAGAGCCAGGACTCAACAAGCGGTTCAACACCTACCTCGGAACCTGTGCATCTTTTCTCAGCCTCTGATGGCTGCGTTTACACTTATAAACACTTTACCAGCATCAACACATCCCAGTCAAGTGTTAGTGTTTTACAGCCTCCTGGTGCTTCGTACCTCACAAACTGTTCAAGATATGTAAACTAGACTTCGAAAGATTGGGGGCAAGATGAAGCGGCTTCTAGGCCACCAGAAGTCAACATTTGATGAAGACGCCCTACAATACTAGGTAGAAGTAAAAGGCATAAAAAGCTATGTAATTAAATTGCAATACGAAAAATGCAAAAAGACAACTAAAAAATTCAATTCATAACTATTGAGCGAAAGTAAAACGTGGCATGAATTGTAGAAAAATACAGCAAACAACATTGGATACAATACAGCCCAACAATATNTATATATATATATATATATTATATATATATTATATATATATAATATATATATATATATATATATATATATATATATATATATATATATATTTCGTACCTAGTAGCCAGAACGCACTTCTCAGCCTACTATGCATGGCCCGATTTGCCTAATAGGCCAAGTTTTCATGAATTAATTGTTTTTTCGACTACCTAACCTACCTAACGTAACGTAACCTAACTTTTTCGGCTACCTAACCTAACCTAACCTATAGAGATAGGTTAGGTTAGGTTAGGTAGGTTGGTTAGGTTCGGTCATATATCTATGTTAATTTTAACTCCAATAAAAAAATTGACCTCATACATAATTAAATGGGTAGCTTTATCCTTTCATAAGAAAAAACTAGAGAAATATATTAATTCAGGAAAACTTGGCTTATTAGGCAAATCGGGCCTTGCATAGTAGGCCAAAAAGTGAGTTCTGGCTACTAGGTACGACATATATATATATATATATATATATATATATATATATATATATAATATATATATATATATATATAGATATATATTAATGAGAGAGAGACCGAGGCAGTATAGAGGTGCGTGCAGCCGTAAACTGGGATGCGTGGAGCCGTCACGCACTGACCAGTTAAGGTAAAAACTACTGAACGCTGAGCATGCGAGACTGTCGTGACTGTGAGAGACTTTTGGTGCAACGTTAAAAGCGATTTCCAAGCTTACTGGCTGACATTTACGACTCCCTGGTTGGTTGACCTCTCTGGCTGACTCTGGTTGGTTGACCTCTCTGGCTGACTCTGGTTGGTTGACCTCTCTGGCTGACTCTGGTTGGTTGACCTCTCTGGCTGACTCTGGTTGGTTGACCTCTCTGGCTGACTCTGGTTGGTTGACCTCTCTGGCTGACTCTCTGGCTGGTTGACCTCTCTGGCTGACTCTCTGGCTGGTTGACCTCTCTGGCTGACTCTCTGGCTGGTTGACCTCTCTGGCTGACTCTCTGGTTGGTTGACCTCTCTGGCTGACTCTCTGGCTGGTTGACCTCTCTGGCTGACTCTCTGGTTGGTTTGACCTCTCTGGCTGACTCTGGTTGGTTGACCTCTCTGGCTGACTCTCTGGCTGGTTGACCTCTCTGGCTGACTCCTGGTTGGTTGACCTCTCTGGCTGACTCTCTGGCTGGTTGACCTCTCTGGCTGACTCTCTGGTTGGTTGACCTCTCTGGCTGACTCTGGTTGGTTGACCTCTCTGGCTGACTCTCTGGTTGGTTGACCTCTCTGGCTGACTCTGGTTGGTTGACCTCTCTGGCTGACTCTCTGGCTGACTCTCTGGTTGGTTGACCTCTCTGGCTGACTCTTGGCTGACTCTCTGGTTGGTTGACCTCTCTGGCTGACTCTCTGGCTGACTCTCTGGTTTGGTTGACCTCTCTGGCTGACTCTCTGGCTGACTCTCTGGCTGACTCTGGTTGGTTGACCTCTCTGGCTGACTCTCTGGCTGACTCTCTGGCTGACCTCTCTGGCTGACTCTCTGGTTGGTTGACCTCTCTGGCTGACTCTCTGGCTGACTAGCTGGTTGGTTGACCTCTCTGGATGATCAGCTGGTTGGTTGACCCTCTGGATGAATAGCTGGTTGGTTGACCTCTCTGGCTGACTATCTATTGGTTGACCTCTCTGGATGACTCACTAGTTGGTTGACCTCTCTGGATGACTCACTAGTTGGTTGACCTCTCTGGATGACTCACTAGTTGGTTGACCTCTCTGGATGACTCACTAGTTGGTTGACCTCTCTGGCTGACTCTCTGGCTGACTAGCTGGTTGGTTGACCTCTCTGGATGATTAGCTGGTTGGTTGACCTCTCTGGATGATTAGCTGGTTGGTTGACCTCTCTGGATGATTAGCTGGTTTGTTGACCTCTCTGGATGATTAGCTGGTTGGTTGACCTATCTGGATGATTAGCTGGTTGGTTGACCTCTCTGGATGATTAGCTGGTTGGTTGACCTCTCTGGATGATTAGCTGGTTGGTTGACCTCTCTGGATGATTAGCTGGTTTGTTGACCTCTCTGGATGATTAGCTGGTTGGTTGACCTATCTGGATGACTAGCTGTGTAACGAATCTGAAAATGAAGGAAAAAATTAAGAATGAATACAGACACTCTTGGGGTGAGGGAGGTAGAGAGGAGGAAGGGAGGTGGGAGGAAGAGTGGTCAGGAGAAAGTGAAAGTTTAGAATGAGAGGGAGAAAAGGAGATAAAAAAAGTAGAAGAATAGAAAGTAAAAGTGCTAGAATATTGAAAATATGCTAGAATAATAGTAAGATGAATTAGAAGAGTAGAAAGTTGAAGGTTGAAGGTTGCTGCCACCATCCATTCAAGTTAGTTATTTATAAGACAAGGAATGGAACTTGTCTCCACAACAATATTATCTGACGTTATCATGTATCAACTGTAAGCACGTACTCATATAACCAAGAATCTTTGTCATAATCTTAAGCCAGTAAACTTCAGAGTGCTCTCCACTCTAACTTGCAACATATCATAGAAAATTCCAGATCTGGGATCTTGGATTTTAAAAATTAAAGATCTAGTCACCACACAAAAAAATTAAAACACCTACGGCTGACTGGCCCTGAGAATCACACAACACCAAAGTTGAAAACACAATATACGTCACCTTACAAGTTCACTCACCAAGGCCTCTGAGACTAAGTTGGTAGAGAGGGGGGGGGGGATACATCTGACATACAGAGTCCTCCACCCGGCCTGACAGGCCTAGTCTTGCTGTGGGAATCTCTCTCTGGAGTAGCTGTAGTTATCACTGTCCTCCTCCATATCTCAAATGTACAGTTCCATGGGTATGTATGGGAGAACCAGGAGCTAAGCTCCGCCTACCAAGATTCTCAGGGCTACTCTTAAACAGTGGCATGTTTGATGGAGACAACCCAGCCATCCGGCTGCAATTATCAGCTTAGCAGAAGCAGGGTCACTTCACACAACCAGACCCGTACTCAATCTCTGACCATTAAATCACTAAAGGTGTGACTAATTAATTGCTAAGGGCAGACTGTCTGGCGCCTCAAATATATTGTGTGATTGACTCTTGCTGTATGTAAAACAGTATATAAAAACACATTTATGATGTTACATCTCCGTTTTATAAAGTTTTTGCAACACTGCTCAAGCAAGTAAGCAGGGTGTGAAAACTTTGTAGAAAAAAATACATCGTAGCTAAACAATTATACATCATCCACCTCTAAAATGTAGACAAGAAATCTTGGATCTCTGGCTGAAGGACATCACTGCTTGGTCTTGTAGATAGTCTTCTGACTTTTTTTCTTCAACACAACTGCAACAGTCGCTGCTCCTTCAGGGACGTGCAACAACGCCACAGCCAACCAAGGAAGCTGTAGTACTTCGTGCACTGAACACAGTGCTGTGGATGTCGGTCGACCCAGATGATCATTAATTGGCCCTACGTCCTTCACCACGAGGGACGTATATTGGGGTGCTTCACACCTATATGGACTACAAGTTTCGAAACCTCCATAGTTAAGGCCAACGATCCTGCCTCCATGCAATACGATCCATGCAATGCTGCTGACACCAGCGAGGGACACAAGACATCGTGTCTTAGTATGGTCCTATCTTCTCTTCCATCTCTCTTCTTCTATATTCTTTCTTCAGTCGTCTCATGGGGTAGTCTTCAATCGTTGACAAGCGACCTGGGGTCAACTGGGGGACGTTCGTCCTGGGGTCCATCCTGGGTGGACCAATGTTGGTGGAACAAACTGGAGTCATTGTTGTTCCTCTTCCTTATTCAGTGGATCGCCTGGGATCGTCGGCAGGACAACCTGGGGTCCACTGGGGTCCCGATGGCAGTGGGACATCTTCCTCTGGGGTCCAGAATGGTTGTTCTGGAGAAAGCGACAGACAACCTGGGGTCCAATGTTGACCAACTGAGAGGGCTGGCTTGGGGTCCCCTGGGGCGGTGGTTGGTTGACCTATGAAGTAGCCAGGTGGAGGGCTGGTAGTGGTTAAGGTGACAATATATGTATTCCAAAAATGTTGTGTGACCCTATAAGTATTATAGGGCTTACACCGATCAGTCATACTGCTCTCCTCCTGGCAACGGCTCAAAACTTCAATCAGAATGGAATTGACTTGATGGAAAACAAAAACACGACGGGAATATTAAAATTGGGAAGAGAGAATATATAAGGTAGTCACTACTTTCAACTTTCAAGCTACTTTCAACAAGCTGATTGGGTTGACCTTTCTGGTTGACAAGCTGGCGGGTACAGCATAAAAATCAAATCTAGTAATTTTTTAAGTACTCACCTAGTTGTGCTTGGTCTCAACACTAAGCAATCAACAGATTCCTGAGCTTATTAGGCTCTATCATATTTACATTTGAGACTGTGTATGGAGTCAGCCACCACCACATCACTGCCTAATGTATTCAATCTGTAAACTACTCTGACACTGAAAAATTCTTTCTAACGTCCCTGTGGCTCATTTAAGTACTAAGTTTCCACGGTGCAAAACAGTTTATCTTTATGTACCCTGTCAATTCCTCTGAGAAATTTATAGGTCTTGATGATGCCTCCCCTAATACTTCCTGTCTTCCATTGTCGTGAGGTTCAGTTCCTTTAATTTTTCCTCGTAGCTCATTCCTTAAGTAAATGTAAGTACTATTCCTTAAGTACGTTTATTAACTTAAGTGTAGTTACTGAATGAGAGCTACGCTTGTGGTGTCCCGTCTTCCCAGCACTCTTTTTCGTATAACACATTGAAACTACTGACGGTTTTGGCCTCGACCACCTTCTCACTTAACTTGTTCCAACCGTCTACCACTCTGCTTGCGAAAAGGTGTTTTCTTACATTTCTTTGGCAGCTTTGTTTAGTTGGCTTAAATCTATGACCTCTTGTTCTTAAAGTTCAGGTCTCAGAAATTCTGCTGTGTCAATTTCGTCGATTCCCGTTACTATTTTGTACGTAGTGTTCATATCGCCTCAATTTCTTGTCTTCTTGTTTTGACATATTTAATGCCTCTAACATCTCCTTGTAGCTCAGGTACCTATTTACTGTTAGGTGCACAGGGGCATCAGAGGTGAAAGAAACTCTGCGCATTTGTTTCAGCCTCCGCCGGGGATCGAACCCGGAACCTTAGGACTACGAATCCGGAGCGCTGTCCACTCATCTGTCAGGCCCCCAACTACCCAATGGAAGTACTGGTTCGTGTCAATTTGTGACATTCGTAATATGGCAGACGCTCGAGCGGGTGCTCTCGTTTCACTTGACATTTCCTTCATTTCATAAAGGTTGGATATGTCAATCATGAATCTTAAACATCAATATATTTAATATTTAAAAATATAATTTACTGGTGTAAAAGTGTATTTATATGTGTAAAAATATATATAAATGTATAATGAATCATCAACGAATGACAAAGGCAAATAACGCATACAACAGAAAAGCAACACTTTGACCAATGAAAATGTTTGAAACATTTCCTATCATTCATTCACATAACGATGTTATTTATTATTATTCACAGCCAACAGTTACAGAATGAGCTTCTTGCCATACGTTTCCTGGTAAGCTAAACATAATGTTCTATATTACTGAACATGACGTGTTGTGAACATAATGTTTACTATAAAAATATAATTCAGATATTTATAATCCAATATTATTTTCAGCATTTCGTCCATGTTCCATGTTTTGTCCATTAAATAGGGAGGTTCTTGGACACCCAGTCACCAGCGTTTCTAATCAATGTATACATCCAGATCATAAAGGGACTTATGGCCGAGAAATCACAATATCTTTCACCATACGTCAGTCTCAAGAGGTCGTTAATCACCATTTCCTTATTCATTATATTCTGCACAATATGTCATATTAGTAGTTGGTCTCAACATGAGGCCAGCACCATTCATGGTACTCATCTCTGCTCATCAGTGTCCTCGTGTGTGTGTGTGTGGTCCACGCAGTACACCAATGTGTTTTAGGATTTCAATGTATTTAAAATTACACAAAGTTGATTTAATATACTTATATCCGTCAATATATATATTAGTGTTCTCCATAGTTCCCACTCATATATCCGACACCCTCAAGACTCGAGGCTACTGATTACGTATTATTCATTGCTTCGTCGCCATCATCCAACATGTTGACGTACCGTGCCCGTGATGACGTACCGTGCCCATGTTGACGTACCGTGCCCGTGATGACGTACCGTGCCCATGTTGACGTATCGTGCCCGTGATGACGTACCGTGCCCATGTTGACGTACCATGCCCATGTTGACGTACCGTGCCCATCTTGACGTACCGTGCCCATGTTGACGTACCGTGCCCGTGATGACGTACCGTGCCCATGTTGACGTACCGTGCCCATGTTGACGTACCGTGCCCATCTTGACGTACCGTGCCCATGTTGACGTACCGTGCCCATCTTGACGTACCGTGCCCGTGATGACGTACCGTGCCCATGTTGACTACCATGCCATGTTTGACGTACTGTGCCCATGTTGACGTACCGTGCCCATCTTGACGTACCGTGCCCATGTTGACGTACCGTGCCCATGTTGACGTACCGTGCCATATTGACATACTGTGCCCATGTTGACGTACCTGCCCATGTTGACGTACCGTGCCCATCTTGACGTACCGTGCCCATGTTGACGTACCGTGCCCATGTTGACGTACCGTGCCCAGTTGACGTACCGTGCCCATGTTGACGTACGTGCCTATGTTGACGTACTGTGCCTATGTTGACGTACCGTGCCCATGTTGACTACCGTGCCCATGTTGACGTACCGTGCCCATGTTGACGTACCGTGCCCATGTTGACGTACCGTGCCCATGTTGACGCACATGCCCATGTTGATGTACTGTGCCCATGTTGACGTACCATGCCCATGTTGATGTACCGTGCCCATGTTGACGTACCGTGCCCATGTTGATATACCGTGCCCATGTTTACGTACCGTGCCCATGTTGACATACCGTGCCCATGTTGACGTACCGTGCCCATGTTGACGTACCGTGCCCATGTTGACGTACCGTGCCCATGTTGACGTACCCTGCCCATGTTGACGTACCGTGCCCATGTTGACGTACCCTGCCCATGTTGACGTACCGTGCCCATGTTGACGTACCGTGCCCATGTTGACGTACCGTGCCCATGTTGACGTACCCTGCCCATGTTGACGTACCGTGCCCATGTTGACGTACCCTGCCCATGTTGACGTACCGTGCCCATGTTGACGTACCCTGCCCATGTTGACGTACCGTGCCCATGTTGACGTACCCTGCCCATGTTGACATGCTGTGCCTGTGTTTTAGACCCTTTCTCGAGGCTCTGGCGCGCACGACATGACATGTGCAACAACAACAACAACAACCACAACAACGTGTGCAACAACAACAACAACGTGTGCAACAACAACAACAACGTGTGCAACAACAACAACAACATCAACGTGTGCAACAACAACAACATCAACGTGTGCAACAACAACAACATCAACGTGTGCAACAACAACAACATCAACGTGTGCAACAACAACAACAACAACGAATGCAACAACAACAACATCAACGTGTGCAACAACAACAACAACAATGTGTGCAACAACAACAACGTGTGCAACAACAACAACAACAATGTGTGCAACAACAACAACAACGTGTGCAACAACCACAACGTGTGCAACAACAACAACAACGTGTGCAACAACCACAACGTGTGCAACAACCACAACGTGTGCAACAACCACAACGTGTGCAACAACAACAACGCGTGCAACAACCACAACGTGTGCAACAACAACAACATCAACGTGTGCAACAACCACAACGTGTGCAACAACAACAACAACGTGTGCAACAACCACAACGTGTGCAACAACAACAACATCAACGTGTGCAACAACAACAACAATGTGTGCAACAACAACAACGTGTGCAACAACAACAACAACAATGTGTGCAACAACAACAACGTGTGCAACAACAACAACAACGTGTGCAACAACAACCACCTTGAGTATACCTTGAGTATACCTTGAGGTGCTTCCGGGGCTTAGCGTCCCCGCGGCCCGGTCATCGACCAGGCCTCCTGGTTGCTGGACTGATCAACCAGGCTGTTGGACGCGGCTGCTCGCAGCCTAACGTACGAGTCACAGCCTGGTTGATCAGGTATTCTTTGGAGGTGCTTATCCAGTTCTCTCTTGAACACTGTGAGGGGTTTGCCAGTTATGTCCCTTATGTGTAGCGGAAGCGTGTTGAACAGTCTCGGGCCTCTGATGTTGGTAGAGTTCTCTCTCAGAGTACCAGTTGCACCTCTGTTTTTCAACGGGGGTATTCTGCACATCCTGCCATGTCTTCTGGTCTCATGTGATGTTATTTCTGTGTGCAGGTTTGGGACCAGCCCCTCTAATATTTTCCATGTGTAAATTATTATGTATCTCTCCCGCCTGCGCTCAAGGGAGTACAGATTTAGGCTCTTTAGTCAGTCCCAATAGTTTAGATGTTTTACTGAGTGGATTCTAGCAGTAAAGGATCTCTGCACGCTCTCCAGGTCAGCAATTTCTCCAGCTTTGAAAGGGGCTGTCATTGTGCAGCAGTACTCCACTCTAGAGAGCACAAGCGTTTTGAAAAGAATCATCATCGGTATAACATCTCTAGTGTGAAAAGTTCTTGTTATCCAACCCGTCATTTTTCGTGCAGTTGTGACGGCTACTTTATTGTGTTCTTTATAGGTAAGGTCTTCCGACATGAGTACACCTAAATCCTTTACATTGCGTTTTCGTGCTATGTTATGATTTGCCTGAGTTTTGTACGTGGTTTCCGTTTTTATATTTTCATTTTTTCCATAGCGCATGAGCTGGAACTTATCTTCGTTAAACACCATATTATTTTCTGTAGCCCATAGAAAGACCTGATCTACATCTGACTGGAGGTTTGCCGTGTCCTCTATGTTGCCTACTCTCATGAAGATCCTGGTGTCATCTACAAAGGATGATACAGTGCTATAGGTTGTGTTCTTGTCTATGTCCGATATGAGGATGAGAAAAAGTACTGGAGCAAGCACAGTACCCTGGGGAACTGAGCTTTTAACGGTTGATGGGCTGGATTTTATTTTGTTGACTATTACACATTGGGTTCTGTTGGTCAGGAAATTGTAGATCCATCTGCCTATTTTTCCGGTAATTCCTTTTGAGCGCATTTTATGTGCAATAACACCATGGTCACATTTATCAAAAGCTTTTGCGAAATCTGTGTAAATTACATCAGCGTTTTGTTTGTCTTCCATAGCATCTAATGCCATATCATAGTGGTCCAGCAGCTGCGACAGGCAAGAGCGCCCTGTTCTGAAACCATGTTGTCCGGGGTTATGGAGATGCTGTGATTCCATGTATTTTGTGAGCTTACTTCTTAGCACTCTCTCAAAAATTTTAATGATGTGCGATGTTAACGCTATCGGTCTGTAATTTGTCTGTAACAACCACAACGTGTGCAACAACAACAACAACGTGTGCAACAACAACAACAACGTATGCAATAACCACAACGTGTGCAACAACAACATCAACGTGTGCAACAACAACAACGTGTGCAACAACAACAACAACGTGTGCAACAACAACGTGTGCAACAACAACGTGTGCAACAACAACAACAACGTGTGCAACAACCACAACGGTTGAACAAAAAACATAAGCCTAGCGCTTTCGTTGATGTGTGAAAGCTTCGTCAGAGAGTGAGGGAGGACAGGAAGCTGGGTGCCAAGCAGCCAGGGAGCCAGGACCCAAAGCCAGGACCCAGAGCCAGGACCCAGAGCCAGGACCCAGAGCCAGGACCCAGAGCCAGGACCCAGAGCCAAGAACCAGAGCCAGGACCCAGAGCCAAGACCCAGAGCCA
The DNA here is from genome assembly GCA_020271785.1 of Procambarus virginalis. Classification (NCBI taxonomy): domain Eukaryota; kingdom Metazoa; phylum Arthropoda; class Malacostraca; order Decapoda; family Cambaridae; genus Procambarus; species Procambarus virginalis. The sequence goes on from WNGS01162157.1 coordinate 10,451, forward strand.
GGACCCAGAGCCAGGACCCAGAGCCAGGACCCAGAGCCAGGACCCAGAGCCAGGACCCAGAGCCAAGACCCAGAGCCAGGACCCAGAGCCAGGACCCAGAGCCAGAACCCAGAGCCAGGACCCAGAGCCAGGACCCAGAGCCAGAACCCAGAGCCAGGACCAAGAGCCAGGACCCAGAGCCAGGAACCAGAGCCAGGAACCAGAGCCAGGAACCAGAGCCAGGACCCAGAGCCAGGACTCAACAAGCGGTTCAACACCTACCTCGGAACCTGTGCATCTTTTCTCAACCTCTGATGGCTGCGTTTACACTTATTAAACACTTTACCAGCATCAAACACATCCCAGTCAAGTGTTAGTGTTATATACAGCCTCCTGGTGCTTCGTACCTCACAAACTGTTCAAGATATGTAAACTAGACTTCGGAAGATTGGGGCAAGATGAAGCGTCTTCTAGGCCACCAGAAGTCAACACATTTGATGAAGACGCCCTACAATACTAGGTAGAAGTAAAAGGCATAAAAACAGCTGATGTAATTAAATTGCAATACGAAAAATGCAAAAAGACAACTAAAAAAATTCAATTCATAACTATTGAGCGAAAGTAAAACGTGGCATGAATGTTAGAGAAAATACAGCAAACAACATTGGATACAATACAGCCCAACAATAATGGATACAATACAGCCCAACAATATTGGATACAATAAAGCCCAACAATAATGGATACAATACTGCCCAACAATAATGGATACAATACTGCCCAACAATAATGGATACAATACTGCCCAACAATATTGGATACAATACAGTCCAACAATAATGGATACAATACTGCCCAACAATATTGGATACAATAAAGCCCAATAATATAGGATACAATACAGCCCAACAATAATGGATACAATACAGCCCAATAATATAGGATACAATACAGCCCAATAATATAGGATACAATACAGCCCAACAATAATGGATACAATACAGCCCAACAATAATGGATACAATACAGCCCAATAATATAGGATACAATACAGCCCAATAATATAGGATACAATACAGCCCAATAATATAGGATACAATACAGCCCAACAATATTGGATACAATACAACCAACAATACAGCGCAACAATACCAAGCGTTCCCGTATAGTCAAGCTGCGTATATTATTTGTACCGAAACTTACATTGTTCACATGCAGATAACGCATTACTGGATGTTGTTGTTGTTGTTGTTGTTGTTGTTGTTGTTGTTGTTGTTAAAGATATAGCTACTCGGGACGAAGTGTCCATGTAGCACGGGCTATGGTGAGCCCGTAATTGAGTTTGGTTATACATGATAACCTTTTTCATGTGATATTTGGGTCTAAGTTTAAAATGGAGGAGGGGATTTCTCCTTTTTCCCTGCTTATTTATCGCTTCTGTTTTAGTGCACTAGTTTTAATCCTGTTTTATTAACATTATCTTGGTTGCGGATGTAGATGCAGAATGCTCACTAATGAGTCCCATTCCTCAACAGCTTTTCTAATCATTGTAGTCGCTGTGGAATGTGCATCTAATGCAGCTGCTGTCGTTGGATTAATGTTGAGTTTGATGCGCAGGGGTTCAGTAGCTTCACATTCCAGCAAGTAGTGCAACAGTGGCGCCCCTGCTTCAGTTTCACAGATGTGACACTCTTTAACTATTGGGTTCATTACCTCCCAGCAGCACTTGTACCAAGTCTGAGTCTGTGTATGGCTAGTGCAATGTCTCTGGATATCTTTTTGCCAGGCTTCAAAGAGGAGTAACCAGTGGCGCATTACTGGATGTTGTTGTTGTTATAGATTCAGCTACTCGGAACAAGTTCCAAGTAGCACGGGCTATGGTGAGCCCGTAACTTACCTGGCACAGGAGCTGGGCAAGAAGCACGGGCTATGGTTAGCCTTGTGGACAGGAGATGTCTCCCGTGCATTACTGGACCTTTAGTTCCTATATATGCCACCACATACTCCTCTCCTCCTCCCCACCACATACTCCTCTCCTCCTCCCACCACATACTCCTCTCCTCCTCATACGCCTTCTCCTACGGTACCATTCCTATGCCCTTTACTTCTCATTCTCATCTCCTCTTACTCATTTTCATTTTTCTCTTCTCTCTTACACTTCTCAACTTCCTGTTCCTATCTCTCCTCCAACTACAACGTGTTTGACTTTTGCCTTTTCATGCTACTTNTTTATTTAATTCATATGAATTTATAGTGTTTATATTTACATTAATTTATATATTTTCATTGCAATTTGTATGATGTTTAGCGGAATGTATTTCAGCAATATTGTCACAAATCGACTCCTTGCACATTAGGGGGGAGGGGTAAATTAAATTTATATATATGCAGCCAATCAAATTACAGTATTAAACTACATATATTAGTAATTAAATTTTGGAGGTCTTATCTTATTGTACAGCAGGCTTAGTCCACCACGTATAAACAAGGATGACGACACCAAATAATCCTCGTGGTTGTAAGTAGCATCACTATCCATGTATCAATTAATAGAGAACCAAGGTAGTGTATCAAGCAACTGTACTGCTTCCTCTTCTAAACCTGTCAAAGGGTACTAGCAGTAAAGCAGGAATCCTATAATATGACAGCTATATCAGAGGAAATACTGGCATATAATAAGATAAAGACCAAAGAATAATTACCTGGATTATGTTGCTTTTTTATGTCCTAACAGGAATTAATCCTATCTACCTGACATTACCGGCCGGAAATGACTAGATAAGATTTCGGAAAGACACTTCCCTTGTTTAGATGATGACTGCGTGTTGATGATGGAAGAAACACTAATTTGACCTCCATAACACTTCGTCCAAGGGAGAATTGTAGGAGTTGAACTCGCTCCTGTGACTCTGATCTAAAACGATGGCTGACCTCTCTCCCACTGACGCCTTGGCTCTCCTTGTCCAGATGTCAATATGTGGTAGAAGGGTCACATTTACTCTATTTTGGTACTGATAATTAAGTTAATTCAAATAAGATGTTTTTATGATGTTAAAAGTCCAAAGACTGCTGTATTAGGAATAATTCCCAACAGAATAGCTGGTGAATATATAGCGTTATGTCACAATAATATCTCATTTTCAATTGATGGAAATCTCCACTGTGCTACGTCTTCTATGGGTGAATTTAAACATATACAACAGCAGCTATATTATCTGTACCCTCCCTCCCTGTCCGGCCCATTGCTGCCGTGAGGGGGCTTGGTGGGCGGCTGCCAGAGTGTGATGCTCCATGGGATGGTCCTCTGTTCTTTTGTGGCCTTATGCTTCTGCTGCTGTCTTCTCGAATTCTTCCTGGCGACTTTTCCTTTTACTTCTGTTTCGTTCCCCCCCCCCTTCTCTTTTCTAATTGTCATTTCCTGCCAACCTTTTGCCTGTTTGATTATTCTTTCGGCCTTCTTTTGTTTTGATGCCCGGGTGTTTTGAGGAGGCATACTCTTGCACCTGTAGAACTGTGGTACCCGACGTCGGGAGCAAGGGGACGCTTTTATTGTCAATCCCTCTTTCGTCACTGAACCCGATCTCGACGGACTTACAGTTCTTAAGTGGCGTTCGTTGAGCGTATACTCACGACGCACCCTTTAGTGGGGGGGGGGGGGGGTCCGGCAGATCGACAACATGTCTCTTGTGGGGTGTCCTGCCTCTAATTGTGGCTCTGTGGTGGGTGTGGAGGCACATTCGTGAATGAAAGTCCTTCCTCTCGTTTTTTCATATTCTATCTATTCCTCTTGTATCTTCTCTGGCTCATGGGGTGGGCGACTAAGCCCCCGAGTTGGACTGTGTTGGGAGACCGGGCTCTGTAGCCCCCGCTGCATTGGACCCCGACCTTGCTCCTCCTTTGACCCTCCTGACTACTCCCCTCGGCTCCCCTCCCTCTGTGGTTAGGCCGAGCCACAAGCCCCCACTGGTGACCACCTCGTCCCCTGGCACTGCTCAGTCTGTCATTGTGACTACTGCACCTTTTAACCCCTCTCTCTCTTTGGGTTCTCAACGCCGTCCACTCCACGGCCGCGCTCGCTCGATCCCTTCCCGTACTGATGCGTACAAAGCCTTGTTTGGTCCCGCTTCATGAGCCAAATACTTTCAATCTCCTCCCCTCTGGATTCTACACCTCCTGATGATTTCTCCCTCCCTCTCAGAAGTGATGTGGCGGTTACCTGGGTCGACAAGAGCCAGTTCACCAACCTATCCTCTTACAAATTACGTCTGAATTAGGCCGTCTGCCCGTTTGGCCGAAAATGGACGTAATTTGAAAAAGAAACAAGAAATGTTTTTTTTTTTATCAAAACAGTAAGTTAAGGGTCCTCTGGTAGGTTAGGAGGGCAGGAAATTCTCCTAAAGTTTCAAAACAGTCATGAAAAGCATTAATTGAAAGTGTCCTTTCCTAATCTAACAGAGTCAGCACTGCGGAGAAATGCCCGACAGACCACTGGAACATTATCTAACACAGTGCAGAGTTACAAACCCTTTTCATAATGTTTTTGTTACTACAAAAACAAGAAAACGGCCAACCTACTAATGAAGAACTCTCCAGACACCAAACTGAACGCAATGAAAGAAACCAACTTCGTGTACGCCTTCACTTGCCCACTTGGGGACTGTCAGCCCCAAAGAACTCAGTATATAGGCAAGACAACAACGTCTCTTTCTAGGCCATTAACGATGCATAAGCAACAGGGCTCTATCAAGGAACATATAATCTCTTCCCACAACCAGACCATCACCAGAGAAGTCTTAACAAACAACACAGAAATCATCGATAGTAGGAGGCGAGGCACTACACATCAAAAAGTCAACACCAGCAATCAACAGCCAATTAATGAACAACTAAATTCGACCCACTTCAAGACTCCGAACCAATATAGAAGCATCAAGAGGAAGTATGGGCCAATAGGCTCTCTTCCATTCTTTTTACTTCCATTAAAGAATGGAAGAATAGGGTAAAAAATTGAAGGTTACTTCCATTCTTATGTTCTCATATGCAATTTATACCCATTGTTTCGTGTTCTGTTTTGTGTTTGTCACAAGTTTGTTCACCTCACCCAAATGCGAGTATAAGTATGGAAGGATTTTGCCTGTTTACAGGTTACAGTGTAACCTAAAGTCTTTGAAATGTAATAAGTTATTACGAAACGCGTTCAGGCGTCGAGTCAGATTAGAAATAAAAAATGAATTTTGGAGAATTGATTTTTCAATTACCATCGTCAGTAAAAATAAATATTGAGAAAATTCGTGTTAGAATTATTAGTCTTACCTTTTCGGCCATATTTAACAACATATGCTTACAAGAAACTGCTACCAAATATACTAATATATACATATATATAGTATATATATATATATATATCTATATTATATATATATCTATATATATATATATATATACATATATATATATATATATAGATATCTATATATACATATATATATATATATATATATATATATAATATATATATCTGTATATATAATATATGCAAACAAGCCTGAATGGTCCCCAGGACTAGATACAACTGAAAACTCACACCCCAGAAGTGACTCGAACCCATACTGCCAAGAGCAATGCAACTGGTATGTACAGGACGCCTTAATCCGCTTGACCATCACGACCGGACATAAGGAAGTGATAGCCGGAGCTATATGAACCACTTCCCCGCCGTCACTCGGATGGTAATCTTGGGCATAGCATTTTATCAAATCACCTCATTTTGGGGGGCAACACGTGAGGAACACAAATGCAGACATATAGCTCCGGCTATCACTTCCTTATGTCCGGTCGTGATGGTCAAGCGGATTAAGGCGTCCCTGTACATACCAGTTGCGTTGCTCTTGGCAGTATGGTTCGAGTCACTTCTGGGGTGTGAGTTTTCAGATATAAATATATATATATATACATATATATATATATATATATATATATATATATATATATATATATATATATATATATATATATATATATATAACTCTTTTCTTTTCAGTTGCATATAGTCCTGGGGACCATTCAGGCTTGTTCGCATATATATATATATATATATATATTATATATATATATATATATATATATATATATATATATATATATATATATATATATATATATATATATCACTAAGAACTCTTTGACCCGGCCAGGATTCGAACCCTGGGTCAAAGAGGTCAAAGAGTTCTTAGTGATATATGGCTTGCGCGTTCATGCAGCTTTCTCACATATATATATATATATATATATATATATATATATATATATATATATATATTAGATGAGAGAGAGACCGAGGCAGTATAGAGGTGCGTGCAGCCGTAAACTGGGATGCGTGGAGCCGTCACGCACTGACCAGTTAAGGTAAAAACTACTGAACGCTGAGCATGCGAGACTGTCGTGACTGTGAGAGACTTTTGGTGCAACGTTAAAAGCGATTTCCAAGCTTACTGGCTGACATTTACGACTCCCTGGTTGGTTGACCTCTCTGGCTGACTCTCTGGCTGGTTGACCTCTCTGGCTGACTCTGGTTGGTTGACCTCTCTGGCTGACTCTGGTTGGTTGACCTCTCTTGCTGACTCTCTGGTTGTTTGACCTCTCTGGCTGACTCTGGTTGGTTGACCTCTCTGGCTGACTCTCTGGTTGGTTGACCTCTCTGGCTGACTCTCTGGTTGGTTGACCTCTCTGGCTGACTCTCTGGTTGGTTGACCTCTCTGGCTGACTCTGGTTGGTTGACCTCTCTGGCTGACTCTCTGGTTGGTTGACCTCTCTGGCTGACTCTCTGGTTGACTCTCTGGCTGACTCTCTGGCTGGTTGACCTCTCTGGCTGACTCTGGTTGGTTGACCTCTCTGGCTGACTCTCTGGCTGGTTGACCTCTCTGGCTGACTCTCTGGCTGACTCTCTGGCTGGTTGACCTCTCTGGCTGACTCTCTGGTTGGTTGACCTCTCTGGCTGACTCTCTGGTTGGTTGACCTCTCTGGCTGACTCTCTGGCTGACTCTCTGGTTGGTTGACCTCTCTGGCTGACTCTCTGGTTGACTCTCTGGCTGACTCTCTGGTTGGTTGACCTCTCTGGCTGACTCTCTGGCTGACTCTCTGGTTGGTTGACCTCTCTGGTTGACTCTCTGGCTGACTCTCTGGCTGACTCTCTGGTTGACCTCTCTGGCTGACTCTCTGGCTGACTCTCTGGTTGGTTGACCTCTCTGGCTGACTCTCTGGCTGACTCTCTGGCTGACTCTCTGGCTGACTCTCTGGTTGACTCTCTGGCTGACTCTCTGGCTGACTCTCTGGCTGACTCTCTGGCTGACTCTCTGGTTGACTCTGGTTGGTTGACCTCTCTGGCTGACTCTCTGGCTGACTCTCTGGCTGACTCTCCTGCTGACTCTCTGGTTGACCTCTCTGGCTGACTCTCTGGCTGACTCTCTGGCTGACTCTCTGGCTGACTCTCCTGCTGACTCTCTGGTTGGTTGACCTCTCTGGCTGACTCTCTGGCTGACTCTCTGGCTGACTCTCTGGCTGACTCTCTGGCTGACTCTCTGGCTGACTCTCTGGCTGACTCTCTGGCTGACTTTCTGGCTGACTCTCTGGTTGACTCTCTGGCTGACTCTGGTTGGTTGACCTCTCTGGCTGACTCTCTGGCTGACTCTCTGGCTGACTCTCCTGCTGACTCTCTGGTTGACCTCTCTGGCTGACTCTCTGGCTGACTCTCTGGCTGACTCTCCTGCTGACTCTCTGGTTGACCTCTCTGGCTGACTCTCTGGCTGACTCTCTGGCTGACTCTCCTGCTGACTCTCTGGTTGACCTCTCTGGTTGACCTCTCTGGCTGACTCTCTGGCTGACTCTCTGGTTGGTTGACCTCTCTGGCTGACTAGCTGGTTGGTTGACCTCTCTGGATGACTATCTATTTGGTTGACCTCTCTGGATGACTCACTGGTTGGTTGACCTCTCTGGATGACTCACTGGTTGGTTGACCTCTCTGGATGATTAGCTGGTTGGTTGACCTCTCTGGATGACTCACTGGTTGGTTGACCTCTCTGGATGATTAGCTGGTTGGTTGACCTCTCTGGATGATTAGCTGGTTGGTTGACCTCTCTGGATAATTAGCTGGTTGGTTGACCTCTCTGGATGACTCACTGGCTGGTTGACCTCTCTGGATGATTAGCTGGTTGGTTGACCTCTCTGGATGACTCACTGGTTGGTTGACCTCTCTGGATGATTAGCTGGTTGGTTGACCTCTCTGGATGATTAGCTGGTTGGTTGACCTCTCTGGATGTCTCACTGGCTGGTTGACCTCTCTGGATGATTAGCTGGTTGGTTGACCTCTCTGGATGACTCACTGGCTGGTTGACCTCTCTGGATGATTAGCTGGTTGGTTGACCTCTCTGGATGATTAGCTGGTTGGTTGACCTCTCTGGATGATTAGCTGGTTGGTTGACCTCTCTGGATGATTAGCTGGTTGGTTGACCTATCTGGATGATTCACTGGTTGGTTGGCCTCTCTGGATGATTAGCTGGTTGGTTGACCTATCTGGATGACTAGCTGTGTAACGAATCTGAAAATGAAGGAAAAAATTAAGAATGAATACAGACACTCTTGGGGTGAGGGAGGTAGAGAGGAGAAAGGGAGGTGGGAGGAAGAGTGGTCAGGAGAAAGTGAAAGTTTAGAATGAGAGGGAGAAAAGGAGATCTAAAAAAGTAGAAGAATAGAAAGTAAAAGTGCTTGAATATTGAAAATAAGGTAGAATAATAGAAAGATGAATTAGAAAGTTGAAGGTTGAAGGTTGCTGCCACCATCCAATCAAGTTAGCTATTTATAAGACAAGGAATGGAACTTGTCTCCACAACAATATTATCTGACGTTATCATGTATCAACTGTAAGCACGTACTCATATGACCAAGATTCTTTGTCATAATCTTAAGCCAGTAAACTTCAGAGTGCTCTCCACTCTAACTTGCAACATATCATAGAAAATTCCAGATCTGGGGATCTTGGATTTTAAAATCCAAGATCTAGTCACCACACAAAAAAACTGAAAACACCTACGGCTGACTGGCCCTGAGAATCACACAACACCAAAGTTGAAATCACAATATACGTCACCTTACAAGTTCACTCACCAAGGCCTCTGAGACTAAGTTGGTAGAGAGGGGGGGGGGATACATCTGACATACAGAGTCCTCCACCCAGCCTGACAGGCCTAGTCTTGCTGTGGGAATCTCTCTCTGGAGTAGCTGTAGTTATCACTGTCCTCCTCCATATCTCAAATGTACAGTTCCATGGGTATTTATGGGAGAACCAGGAGCTAAGCTCCGCCTACCAAGAGGCAGAGAGCCTCTGGCTATCTGCCTATCACTCTTAAACAGTAGCATGTTTGATGGACACAACCCAGCCATCCGGCTGCAATTATCAGCTTAGCAGAAGCAGGGTCACTTCACACAACCAGACCCGTACTCAATCTCTGACCATTAAATCACTAAAGGTGTGACTAATTAATTGCTAAGGGCAGACTGTCTGGCGCCTCAAATATATTGTGTGATTGACTCTTGTTGTATGTAAAACAGTATATAAAAACACATTTATGACGTTACATCTCCCGTTTTATAAAGTTTTTGCAACACTGCTCAAGCAAGTAAGCAGGGTGTGAAAACTTTGTAGAAAAAAATACATCGTAGCTAAACAATTATACATCATCCACCTTTAAAATGTAGACAAGAAATCTTGGATCTCTGGCTGAAGGACATCACTGCTTGGTCTTGTAGATAGTCTTCTGACTTTTTTTCTTCAACACAACTGCAACAGTCGCTGCTCCTTCAGGGACGTGCAACAACGCCACAGCCAACCAAGGAAGCTGTAGTACTTCGTGCACTGAACACAGTGCTGTGGATGTCGGTCGACCCAGATGATCATTAATTGGCCCTACGTCCTTCACCACGAGGGACGTATATTGGGGTGCTTCACAGCTATATGGACTACAAGTTTCGAAACCTCCATAGTTAAGGCCAACGATCCTGCCTCCATGCAATACGATCCATGCAATGCTGCTGACACCAGCGAGGGACACAAGACATCGTGTCTTAGTATGGTCCTATCTTCTCTTCCATCTCTCTTCTTCTATATTCTTTCTTCAGTCGTCTCATGGGGTAGTCTTCAATCGTTGACAAGCGACCTGGGGTCAACTGGGGGCCGTTCGTCCTGGTGTCCATCCTGGGTGGACCAATGTTGGTGGAACAAACTGGAGTCATTGTTGTTCCTTCCGTATTCAGTGGATCGCCTGGGATCGTCGGCAGGACAACCTGGGGTCCACTGGGGTCCCGATGGCAGTGGGACATCTTCCTCTGGGGTCCAGAATGGTTGTTCTGGAGAAAGCGACAGACAACCTGGGGTCCAATGTTGACCAACTGAGAGGGCTGGCTTGGGGTCCCCTGGGGCGGTGGTTGGTTGACCTATGAAGTAGCCAGGTGGAGGGCTGGTAGTGGTGGTGGTGGGGAGCGTCAGTGAGTGTGGTACCGGGCAGCCGTCTCCGTCCTCGGTATTGCGTGCCTCGCCTCTTGACTCCGACCTGGGAATGAATTTAAGGTGACAATATATGTATTCCAAAAATGTTGTGTGACCCTATAAGTATTATAGGGCTCACACCGATCAGTCATACTGCTCTCCTCCTGGCAACGGCTCAAAACTTCAATCAGAATGGAATTGACTTGATGGAAAACAAAAACACGACGGGAATATTAAAATTGGGAAGAGAGAATATATAAGGTAGTCACTACTTTCAACTTTCAAGCTACTTTCAACAAGCTGATTGGGTTGACCTTTCTGGTTGACAAGCTGGCGGGTACAGCATAAAAATCAAATCTAGTAATTTTTTAAGTACTCACCTAGTTGTGCTTGGTCTCAACACTAAGCAATCAACAGATTCCTGAGCTTATTAGGCTCTATCATATTTACATTTGAGACTGTGTATGGAGTCAGCCTCCACCACAACACTGCCTAATGTATTCAATCTGTAAACTACTCTGACACTGAAAAATTCTTTCTAACGTCCCTGTGGCTCATTTAAGTACTAAGTTTCCACGGTGCAAAACAGTTTATCTTTATGTACCCTGTCAATTCCTCTGAGATATTTATAGGTATTGATGATGTCTCCCCTAACTCTTCCTGTCTTCCATTGTCGTGAGGTTCAGTTCCTTTAATTTTTCCTCGTAGCTCATTCCTTAAGTAAATGTAAGTACTATTCCTTAAGTACGTTTATTAACTTAAGTGTAGTTACTGAATGAGAGCTACGCTTGTGGTGTCCCGTCTTCCCAGCACTCTTTTTCGTATAACACATTGAAACTACTGACGGTTTTGGCCTCGACCACCTTCTCACTTGTTCCAACCGTCTACCACTCTGCTTGCGAAAAGGTGTTTTCTTACATTTCTTTGACAGCTTTGTTTAGTTGGCTTAAATCTATGACCTCTTATTCTTAAAGTTCAGGTCTCAGAAATTCTGCTTTGTCAATTTCGTCGATTCCCGTTACTATTTTGTACGTAGTGATCATATCGCTTCATTTTCTTGTCTTCTTGTTTTGACATATTTAATGCCTCTAACATCTCCTTGTAGCTCAGGTACCTATTTACTGTTAGGTGCACAGGGGCATCAGAGGTGAAAGAAACTCTGCGCATTTGTTTCAGCCTCCGCCGAGGATCGAACCCGGAACCTTAGGACTACGAATCCGGAGCGCTGTCCACTCATCTGTCAGGCCCCCAACTACCCAATGGAACTACTGGTTCGTGTCAATTTGTGACATTCGTAATATGGCAGACGCTCGAGCGGGTGCTCTCGTTTCACTTGACATTTCCTTCATTTCATAAAGGTTGGATATGTCAATCATGAATCTTAAACATCAATATATTTAATATTTAAAAATATAATTTACTGGTGTAAAAGTGTATTTATATGTGTAAAATATATATAAATGTATAATGAATCATCAACGAATGACAAAGGCAAATAACGCATACACCAGAAAAGCAACACTTTGACCAATGAAAATGTTTGAAACATTTCCTATCATTCATTCACATAACGATGTTATTTATTATTATTCACAGCCAACAGTTACAGAATGAGCTTCTTGCCATACGTTCCCTGGTAAGCTAAACATAATGTTCTATATTAGTGAACATGACGTGTTGTGAACATAATGTTTACTATGTAAATATAATTCAGATATTTATAATCCAATATTATTTTCAGCATTTCGTCCATGTTCCATGTTTTGTCCATTAAATAGGGAGGTTCTTGGACACCCAGTCACCAGCGTTACTAATCAATGTATACATCCAGATCATAAAGGGACTTATGGCCGAGAAATCACAATATCTTTCACCATACGTCAGTCTCAAGAGGTCGTTAATCACCATTTCCTTATTCATTATATTCTGCACAATATGTCATATTAGTAGTTGGTCTCAACATGAGGCCAGCACCATTCATGGTACTCATCTCTGCTCATCAGTATCCTCGTGTGTGTGTGTGTGGTCCACGCAGTACACCAATGTGTTTTAGGATTTCAATGTATTTCAAATTACACAAAGTTGATTTAATATACTTATATCCGTCAATATATATATTAGTGTTCTCCATAGTTCCCACTCATATATCCGACACCCTCAAGACTCGAGGCTACTGATTACGTATTATTCATTGCTTCGTCGCCATCATCCAACATGTTGACGTACCGTGCCCGTGATGACGTACCGTGCCCATGTTGACGTACCGTGCCCATCTTGACGTACCGTGCCCATGTTGACGTACCGTGCCCATGTTGACGTACCGTGCCCATGTTGACGTACCATGCCCATATTGACGTACTGTGCCCATGTTGACGTACCGTGCCCATGTTGACGTACCGTGCCCATCTTGACATAACGTGCCCATGTTGACGTACTGTGCCCATGTTGACGTACTGTGCCAACATTGACGTACCGTGCCCATGTTGACGTACTGTGCCTATGTTGACGTACTGTGCCTATGTTGACGTACCGTGCCCATGTTGACATACCGTGCCCATGTTGATGTACCGTGCCCATGTTGACATACCATGCCCATGTTGACATACTGTGCCCATGTTGACGCACAGTAACCATGTTGATGTACCGTGCCCATGTTGACATACTGTGCCCATGTTGACATACCGTGCCCATGTTGACATACCGTGCCCATGTTGACATACCGTGCCCATGTTGACATACTGTGCCCATGTTGATGTACCGTGCCCATGTTGACATACCGTGCCCATGTTGACATACTGTGCCCATGTTGACATACTGTGCCCATGTTGACATACTGTGCCCATGTTGACATACTGTGCCCATGTTGATGTACCGTGCCCATCTTGACGTACCGTGCCCATGTTGACGTACTGTGCCCATGTTGACGTACTGTGCCCATGTTGACATACCGTGCCCATGTTGACATACTGTGCCCATGTTGACATACCGTGCCCATGTTGACATACTGTGCCCATGTTGACATACTGTGCCCATGTTGACGTACCGTGCCCATGTTGACGTACAGTGCCCATGTTGACATACTGTGCCCATGTTGACATACCGTGCCCATGTTGACATACTGTGCCCATGTTGACATACTGTGCCCATGTTGACATACTGTGCCCATGTTGACATACTGTGCCCATGTTGACATACTGTGCCCATGTTGACATACTGTGCCCATGTTGACGTACCGTGCCCATGTTGACATACTGTGCCCATGTTGACATACCGTGCCCATGTTGACATACCGTGCCCATGTTGACATACTGTGCCCATGTTGACATACTGTGCCCATGTTGACATACTGTGCCCATGTTGACATACCGTGCCCATGTTGACATACTGTGCCCATGTTGACATACCGTGCCCATGTTGACATACCGTGCCCATGTTGACATACTGTGCCCATGTTGACATACCGTGCCCATGTTGACGTACCATGCCCATGTTGACATACCGTGCCCATGTTGACATACCGTGCCCATGTTGACATACTGTGCCCATGTTGACATACTGTGCCCATGTTGACGTACCGTGCCCATGCTGACGTACAGTGCCCATGTTGACATACTGTGCCCATGTTGACATACCGTGCCCATGTTGACATACTGTGCCCATGTTGACATACTGTGCCCATGTTGACATACTGTGCCCATGTTGACATACTGTGCCCATGTTGACATACTGTGCCCATGTTGACATACTGTGCCCATGTTGACGTACCGTGCCCATGTTGACATACTGTGCCCATGTTGACATACCGTGCCCATGTTGACATACCGTGCCCATGTTGACATACTGTGCCCATGTTGACATACTGTGCCCATGTTGACATACTGTGCCCATGTTGACATACCGTGCCCATGTTGACATACTGTGCCCATGTTGACATACCGTGCCCATGTTGACATACCGTGCCCATGTTGACATACTGTGCCCATGTTGACATACCGTGCCCATGTTGACGTACCATGCCCATGTTGACATACCGTGCCCATGTTGACATACTGTGCCCATGTTGACATACTGTGCCCATGTTGACATACCGTGCCCATGTTGACATACTGTGCCCATGTTGACATACCGTGCCCTGTTGACATACCGTGCCCATGTTGACATACTGTGCCCATGTTGACATACCGTGCCCATGTTGACGTACCATGCCCATGTTGACATACCGTGCCCATGTTGACATACCGTGCCCATGTTGACATACTGTGCCCATGTTGACATACCGTGCCCATGTTGACATACTGTGCCCATGTTGACATACTGTGCCCATGTTGACATACTGTGCCCATGG
>WNGS01162157.1:41474-57825 GCA_020271785.1 Procambarus virginalis
CGAATATCTGGCGAAAAATAACCACATACTCTCTGACCAAACTAATTCCAAAGGGTAACGAAGGACCCTACACCCGAATTGAAAACAAGGTCACAAGATGCTTGAACTGTGAATGCCAAGAAATCCGGACTCCACCTGCCAAGATTATTGGAGAATAAACCTGGATATGCGTATGGAACGTCAAGACGCATAAGCTGGAACCCACTTCGGCCAATTATCAGCCAGATACCCACACACGTACAGACTGGCGAAACGACTCAACGGCTTACTGACTCCTTATGTCCCGTGCAATTCAGCCTGAAATCCCCGAAGGATTTGTTGACTTACTGCGGGGACCACGGCTACAGGGATAAGAGCATCGTTGGACTAGAATCACTGTTCACCAACGTACCTGTGGATGAAACAATCGGGATGATAATGGACCGAGTGTATCGAGACCCGGCATGTACTCCCCTTGACATGCCAGAAAATATCCTGAGGAACTACTCCAAGCTTGTACTAAGGAGGCACCCTTCTTGAGCCCGGATGGGCACATGTATAAGCAAGTAGATGGGTCGCTATGGGTTCTCCCCTAGGCGTCCTGTTTGCAAACTTCTACATGGGTACTATTGAGGAAAAAGTCTTAGTCGACTTGAACTTGAACCGGCCATATACTGCAGGTATGTTGACGACATTTTTACACAGGTACCTGATGTCAGACATCTGCAGGAGCTGAAAGAAGCGTTTGAGCAGAATTCTGTGTTACGTTTCACTTACGAGATGGAGAAGGATGGGAAGCTGCCCTTTCTAGATGTAACAGTCATGGAAAGGAGCGGAGGTTTCCACACTACAGTCTACACTAAGGAAACAAACATAGGAATGTGCCTAAATGCCAACAGTGACTGCCCAGATAGGTACAAGAGGAGTGTTGTTAACGCTTATGTCGACCGTGCTCTCAGCCACAGCTCAGAATGGAAGCAAGTCGACGAAGAACTCTGTAGAGTAAGGCAGGTCCTAGTCAACAACGGCTTCTCCAATGGTTTCATTGAAGACATCATAAGAAGGAAAGTGAAACGCCATGCAACCTCTGAAGATACAACTACACAACACCTATACCCCCTATTAGACTATTTTACAGGAACTTCTTCTCCACAGCTCATAAACGGAGGAAAGGGTCCTGAAAGATATTGTTAATAGAAACGTTATCCCTACAGACAAAAATCAGAAGATACAATTGACGATTTACTATAAACCAAGAAAACTGCCAACCTACTCATGAGAAACTCTCCAGACACAAAGCAGAACGCTTTGAAAGAGACCAATGTCGTCTATGCCTTCAAATGCCCACTTGGGGATGCTGTAAGCCCCAAAGAACTCAATATATAGGCAAGACAACAACATCTCTTTCCAGGCGATTAACGATGCATAAGCAACAGGGCTCTATCAAGGAACATATAATCTCTTCCCACAACCAAACCATCACCAGAGAAATCTTAACAAACAACACAGAAATCATTGATAGATACAGCGACAACAGGCGGCTTGACATCTGCGAGGCACTACACATCAAGAAGTCAACACCAGCAATCAACAGCCAATTAACGCACTACTATATTCTACCCACTTCAAGACTCCGCTCCAATATAGAAACATCAAGAATACGGGCCAATAGGCCTTCTGCAGTTACAGATCTATTCTTCCCTTATACCCATTGTTTCGTGTTCTGTGTTTGTTCTCACCTCACCCCAAACCATTGTAACATGTCACCTCACCCAAATGCAGGTATTTAACTCTGTTCAGTTTATAGTTGTTCTGTGTGTGTGTAACTAAAGTCTTTGAAAATGTAATAAGTTTTACGAAACGCGCTCAAGTGTCGCGTCAGACTAAGAAATAAAGAATGAATTTTGGAGAATTGATTTTTAATTTACCGTCATCAGTAAAAACAAACATAAGAAAATTGAGAAAATTCGTGTTAGAATTATTATCTTACTTTTTCGGTCATATTTAATAACATATGTCTACAGGAAAGACTGCTACCAAAATATACTAATATTAAAACGCACGACCCAGCAGCAAGGAATCAAGCCTTCACGATAAAATATCGCCAAGATCTGATTCGTAATCAGATACCAAGGCAGAAAATGATATCAAAGACAATAAAACGCAACTACTTCAGGCCACAAACGAATGGAGAAACAGCAACATCGACGAAAGTCTCCGCACCCGCATCGAACAACACCTCGACATCCTCACAGACCGACATCACCTCAGCACGGAAACAAGGATTATCAAGAAGCTAACAACACTATATGGAGGACCCATGGCAATTCCACGACCAAGAGACGGCTTCCTGAACCTTGCAGGTATCAACCTCACTGAGGACCAAGTCACTCTCCTAAATCTGGGTATAAACTGTCACGTTATGTCCAGACCAAGTGCGTTGGCCCGGAAAGTGGAGTTGGAGATCCTGTTGGACGACATATTTGACCTCGAAGCACAAAAGAAGGTCACCACCAAAGACACCTTACAAGCTGAAATTATCGCAGAAGGAGGAAAGAATCGAGGCAACTACAGAAGTACCATACTGACCCCCGAGCTCAAAGCGGCAGCCAAGAGCCTTCGTGAGAACAAGGAGATAGTTGTCAGGAGAGGCGACAAGTCGCCAATATACGTCATCCTTAAGAAAGACGAATATCTGGCGAAAATGAACCACATACTCTCTGACCAAACTAAATTCCAAAGGGTAACGAAGGACACTACAGCCGAATTGAAAACAAAGGTCAACAAGTTGATTGAAACTGTGAATGCCAAGAAATCCGGACTCCACCTGCCAAAGATTATTGGAGAATATAAACCTGGATATGCGTATGGAAACGTCAAGACGCATAAGCCTGGAAACCCACTTCGGCCAATTATCAGCCAGATACCCACACCCACGTACAGACTGGCGAAACGACTCAACGGCTTACTGACTCCTTATGTCCCGTGCAACTTCAGCCTGAAATCCCCGAAGGAATTTGTTGACTTACTGCGGGGAACACGGGCTACAGGGATAAGAGCATCGTTGGACGTAGAATCACTGTTCACCAACGTACCTGTGGATGAAACAATCGGGATGATAATGGACCGAGTGTATCGAGACCCGGCATGTACTCCCCTTGACATGCCAGAAAATATCCTGAGGAAACTACTCCAAGCTTGTACTAAGGAGGCACCCTCTTGAGCCCGGATGGGCACATGTATAAGCAAGTAGATGGGGTCGCTATGGGTTCTCCCCTAGGCGTCCTGTTTGCAAACTTCTACATGGGTACTATTGAGGAAAAAGTCTTAGTCGACTTGAACTTGAAACCGGCCATATACTGCAGGTATGTTGACGACATTTTTACACAGGTACCTGATGTCAGACATCTGCAGGAGCTGAAAGAAGCGTTTGAGCAGAATTCTGTGTTACGTTTCACTTACGAGATGGAGAAGGATGGGAAGCTGCCCTTTCTAGATGTAACAGTCATGGAAAGGAGCGGAGGTTTCCACACTACAGTCTACACTAAGGAAACAAACATAGGAATGTGCCTAAATGCCAACAGTGACTGCCCAGATAGGTACAAGAGGAGTGTTGTTAACGCTTATGTCGACCGTGCTCTCAGCCACAGCTCAGAATGGAAGCAAGTCGACGAAGAACTCTGTAGAGTAAGGCAGGTCCTAGTCAACAACGGCTTCTCCAATGGTTTCATTGAAGACATCATAAGAAGGAAAGTGAAACGCCATGCAACCTCTGAAGATACAACTAACACAACACCTATACCCCCTATTAGACTATTTTACAGGAACTTCTTCTCCACAGCTCATAAAACGGAGGAAAGGGTCCTGAAAGATATTGTTAATAGAAACGTTATCCCTACAGACAAAAATCAGAAGATACAATTGACGATTTACTATAAAACCAAGAAAACTGCCAACCTACTCATGAGAAACTCTCCAGACACAAAGCAGAACGCTTTGAAAGAGACCAATGTCGTCTATGCCTTCAAATGCCCACTTGGGGACTGTAAGCCCCAAAGAACTCAATATATAGGCAAGACAACAACATCTCTTTCCAGGCGATTAACGATGCATAAGCAACAGGGCTCTATCAAGGAACATATAATCTCTTCCCACAACCAAACCATCACCAGAGAAATCTTAACAAACAACACAGAAATCATTGATAGATACAGCGACAACAGGCGGCTTGACATCTGCGAGGCACTACACATCAAGAAGTCAACACCAGCAATCAACAGCCAATTAACGCACTACTATATTCTACCCACTTCAAGACTCCGCTCCAATATAGAAACATCAAGAAATACGGGCCAATAGGCCTTCTGCAGTTACAGATCTATTCTTCCTTATACCCATTGTTTCGTGTTCTGTGTTTGTTCTCACCTCACCCCAAACCATTGTAACATGTCACCTCACCCAAATGCAGGTATTTAAACTCTGTTCAGTTATAGTTGTTCTGTGTGTGTGTAACTAAAGTCTTTGAAAATGTAATAAGTTTTACGAAACGCGCTCAAGTGTCGCGTCAGACTAAGAAATAAAGAATGAATTTTGGAGAATTGATTTTTAATTTACCGTCATCAGTAAAAACAAACATAAGGAAAATTGAGAAAATTCGTGTTAGAATTATTAATCTTACTTTTTCGGTCATATTTAATAACATATTCTATATATATATAATATATATATATATATATATATATATATATATATATATATATATATAATATATATATATATATATATATATATATTATATATATATATATATATAATATATATATATATATATATATATATATATATACATACATGTGTGAGAAGGCTGCATGAACGCGCAAGCCATATATCACTAAGAACTCTTTGACCCGGCCAGGATTCGAACCCATGCCGTCCAGGATCACCCCTAAACGTACACAGTACCGTGACCACTGCACCAATGATACTGTGTACGTTTAGGGGTGATCCTGGACGGCATGGGTTCGAATCCTGGCCGAGTCAAAGAGTTGCCCAAGATAACCATCCGAGTGCCGGCTGGGGAGGTGGTTCAAATAGCTTCGGTTATCACCTCCTTATTGTCCGGTCTACATGGGTGCGACCTTCTACATGGGTACCATGGAACAGAGGGTGTTAGTTGACATGGACTTGAAACACGCTATATACTGCAAGTATGTTGACAACATTTTTATGCAGGTACCTGATGTCAGACGTCTGTAGCAGATAAAGGAAGCATTTGAGCAGAATTCTGTGTTAAGTTTCACTTACGAGATGGAGAAGGATGGGAAGCTGCCCTTTCTAGATGTAACAGTCACGAAAAGGAAAGGAGCCTTCCACACTGCAGTCTACACTAAGGAAACGAACATAGGAATGTGCCTCAACGCCAATAGTTACTGCCCAGACAGGTACAAGAAAAGGGTTGTCAACGCTTACGTCGACCGGGCTCTCAGTCACAGCTCAGGATGGAAGCAAGGCGATGAAGAACTCTGTAGGGTAAGGCAGGTCCTAGTCAACAATGGCTTCACTAACAGTTATGTTGAAGACATCATAAAAAATGGTGAGACGCCATGCAACCTCTGAAGAGTCAACTAACACAACACCTGTACCCCCTATTAGACCGTTTTACAGGAACTTCTTTTCGACAGCTTATAAAACAGAGGAAAGTGTCCTGAAAGATATTATTAATAGGAACGTTATCCCTATAGACAAAAATCAGAAAATATAATTGACAATTTACTACAAAAACAGAAACAAAAACAAAAACACCTGCTGATCAAAAATTCCTCAGACACCAAACAGAATGCCTTGAAAGAATCCAACGTCGTCTATGCCTTCTTATGCCCACTTGGGAACTGTAAGCCCCAAAGAACTCAGTATATAGGCAAGACAATAACGTCTCTTATTTGGCGATTAACAATGCATAAGCAACAGGGCTCCATCAAAGAACATATAATCTCTTCTCACAACCAGACCATCACCAGAGAAATCTTAAGAAACGACACAGAAATCATCGATAGATATAGCGATAGCAGGCGGCACTACAGATAAAAAATTCCACACCAGCAATCAACAGTCAATTAACACATAACTATATTCTACCCACTACAAGGCCCCGAACCAACATGGAGCAGCAAGAGAAAGTATGGGCCAATAGGTCTTCTGCAGGTCATACTTTCATTCTTATGCTTTTCATACCCAATTAATACCCACCTCACCCAAAACATTTGTGTCATATCCCTTTGTTATGACCTTTGGCCTCTGGGTATGGTTCCATTTACCCCCACCCGAGGCTTCAGCTGATGCACTCCGAGTCTTTAAGCTGGAGGTAGAGTCAATGACCAAGGCCCTCAGCCTGACAGCCGATACTAACGGGGCTGAGTGGGTCTTGAAAATAATTGTCCAGGAGAAAATACCTAGGGACGTATTGAGACAAATGAGTGCTCATTACAATAAAAGTATCTAATCCATGAATGAAATATCTGAGGGTTTACGTTCAGTAGTTCATCAATTACGAACACATGACAAATTAAAACCACCAAGTAAACCTTCAGAAACCAATAATTGTAAACCACAGAGTACCAAAGGTACTCCAAATCAATCTAGATAATATAATTCAACACTAAAGTGGAACAGTGGCAGAATGGACATATATGCAGTGGGACCCTCGAAGCCTATAGTTACTGTGTCATCCAAGACCGTGACTCCAAAGGGTATTGGAAGCTATGGAACATGTTTGTTCTGCCAAGAGAAACATTCAATGTACCACTGCTCTAATTTTCTTGATTGTGACGACCGTGTTAAGCAACTCAAAGATTTGCAACATTGCATGAGGTGCCTCAAAAACACAACATCCTCGACTGTGAGACCCAATTACACACCTGTAATAGGTGTAACAAGGGTCAGCACCATGCAGCATTGTGCGGAGACACCAAAACAAAGTCTCCAAACTCCAAGGTGGAAGATAGCATCCCACCACAGTACAGTTTTGTAAGGTGCGAAAGAAAATTAGTGTTCAGTCGGCAGAGTTCAAAGGTAATGCGACTTTGCCTACTGCCCAAATTACTATCCAGAATAAGAGGAACAAGATCCATACCCGTCAGTTGTTTGACCAAGGGTCCCAGAGAACATGTTACTAAAAAAGTTGGCAGATGAACTACAATTAAAGCTTGTAGCCCAGACGACAATCAACATCTCAGGGTTTATAACAGATACAGGACCTCAAGTCTACCAGGTGGTGCAACCATCAGTACGTTTAGGCAACTACGTCTGTCAAGTACAAGCCATTGTGGTGGACAAAGTTCCAGCAGACCTACAAGTACAAGTAGTACTGAGAGCAACTGCCAAATTCCTGAGAAATATGGAAATAAAATATTTCCATATTTTATTTCCATATATATAGGCAGATAATATTAAGTCTGATCACCTCACCGACTTCGGTATCCTTGTAGGTACAGACTACTACCATCAATTCATCGGTAGCCCTACTAAATATCAAAGGATAGCCATGTTAAACTCTACAGGAGGTAAATTACTCTCAGGGCCCAGTATGAAGCCTGAGGAGACCTATGCCTGCAAATAATGAATACCAGGCGAAATCTAAATTTGTCAGCTGATTATATATCTTCATTAGCTAAGAAGATTACAGCTGACTATAACAACAGAGGTTGATCTTAATATCATCATTTAAAGCTGAAGATGAGTTCATGAGGCTTCAGTGGCAAATCAGTGAATAGTAGCCTAAACAGCTACAAGTCACTGCGACCATTCACTGAACCCATTGTAGTCTCAGAACCATACTTAGCTTTAATGATTGACTATTCAATCCTCTGAATCAATAAACTAAATTAAACCCCAACTTGTCAGCCAAATGAACTCCAACAAATAAGCTTAAGGGAGCTTGACTGACTATATAAATCCTACGACTGATTTTGATACATTTATTGTTTAATCAAGATGAATTCCATGGTCCTCAGTATATATATATATATCAGTGACCAGTTACCTGAACAAGCTTCAAGTTATTATAACTAATGTCACTGATCTCACTGCAGTCGCTAAATCCTACTTGACTGCAGTACTTGATCACATTCAGTCCTCTGGTTTAATAATATGTAATTAGGCTAGAATTTTAACCTTCCAAGAGTTAACAGGAAAATGAAATCCCATTAGACATCTAACCCCCAGCAACTCGAGTACGCGACATCCGTCCTGTACGAACTGACACACAAATGTGTGATTACTAACTATTAACATCAAATTAATCAAATAATTCGAAGGAGGAGTATGGGTGTTCGTCTGTTCTAAATGACTTTGACCCGTGAGCAGCCCCTGAGGAAATACGTCGGAAAACGTAACACCATTTACTAATATAAATACAATATGTAGATAATATATGTAAGTAATTATCAAAAGAAGGCACCAAACAGGGAAGTCTATGTAGCACCATCAAATGTGCGGAACAATCAGAGGGCGCTAAATATTACCAAAGAGGCCAATACGAGAACAGAAAATCATAAGGCGAATGATATCAAAAGAATCTGATTCACCAAGAATTCTACCGAGGGACAAGCGACCGCGGGGAACGGACGGAAAACAAGACACACGCTTATCCTGGAAGTCAGGACATTCAACAAGGATATGCAACGACCGTAAGAGGGATAATGTAATTTGGACAATATGAAGCAGGGCGGCGCTCCATTAAGTGATCGTGAGTTAAACTCGTATGGCCAATACGCAACATCGCCAGAGCCGTTTCCCATCGCTGGTTATGGTTGTAGGAGGCGGCTATGAGGGCACACAGCTCTTAAGAGTATGCAGTTTGTTACCAGTCACAGAAGACCATCAATCTTGCCAAATGGTAAGGATGGTGGAATGAATAACTGGGTAAAAGTTGGAATAAGGAATACCTTTACAGGAGATGTTGAAAAGAGCAGACAGCTTCCCTATTGGTAGCATCTGCATGCTCATTTAAAGATACACCAATATGGCTGGGGACCCAGCAAAACTCAACTGACTTAAATTTACTGGAAATAAGAAACAGCCAGTGCTGAATCTCGACGACCATTGGATGGACCGGATTAAAGGACCCGAGAGCCATGAGGGCACTGTGAGAGTCAATGACAACTACAAAGGAAGATGGACAACGAGAAAGCAGGAGTCGAAGAGCATAGAGAATAGCATAAAGTTCTGCTGTGAAGATGCTAGTCTCCGGAGGTAGGCGACACATATGAGTGCTGTCAGGAAAAACAACAGAGTAGCCTACACTGTCCGCAGACTTAGACCCATCAGTGAAGATGGAAACGGAATGGGAGTGCGAAAAAAAGTGCTCAAGGAAAAGGCGCTTCAGAACCGTAGGGGGGTAAAAGCTTTAGTGATGCGGGTCAAGGATGTACAAAACTTCGGAAGGGGGACTCATCTCCACGGGGGCAAGGATGGAACAACATGAGGAGAAATATTAGAAATACGAACTGAAAGAGAATCCTGTAAGCGAGATAACCGAACAGAAAGAGGGAGGTGGTGAAGAGGAACAGGAATCACAGGAGGGGTGAATGTTAAAGCAAGACAGAGGCGAGAGGAAGAATGTTGCAAAGACTGCGCAAGATAACGAAGACAGTAGCGATCACGGCAGTCCTGGAGCGAAAGGGCGTCCTACCTTGAGTATACCTTGAGGTGCTTCCGGGGCTTAGCGTCCCCGCGGCCCGGTCATCGACCAGGCCTCCTGGTTGCTGGACTGAACAACCAGGCTGTTGGATGCGGCTGCTTGCAGCCTGACGTACGAGTCACAGCCTGGTTGATCAGGTATCCTTTGGAGGTGCTTATCCAGTTCTCTCTTGAACACTGTGAGGGGTTTGCCAGTTATGCCCCTTATGTGTAGCGGAAGCGTGTTGAACAGTCTCGGGCCCCTGATGTTGATGGAGTTCTCTCTCAGAGTACCAGTTGCACCTCTGTTTTTCAACGGGGGTATTCTGCACATCGTGCCATGTCTTCTGGTCGCATGTGATGTTATTTCTGTGTGCAGGTTTGGGACCAGCCCCTCTAATATTTTCCATGTGTAAATTATTATGTATCTCTCCCGCCTGCGCTCAAGGGAGTACAGATTTAGGCTCTTTAGTCGGTCCCAATAGTTTAGATGTTTTACCGAGTGGATTCTAGCAGTAAAGGATCTCTGCACGCTCTCCAGGTCAGCAATTTCTCCAGCTTTGAAAGGGGCTGTCATTGTGCAGCAGTACTCCACTCTAGAGAGCACAAGCGTTTTGAAAAGTATCATCATCGGTATAGCATCTCTAGTGTGAAAAGTTCTTGTTATCCAACCTGTCATTTTTCGTGCAGTTGTGACGGCCACTTTATTGTGTTCTTTAAAGGTAAGGTCTTCCGACATGAGTACACCCAAATCCTTTACATTGCCTTTTCGTGCTATGTTATGATTTGCCTGAGTTTTGTACGTGGTTTCCGTTTTTATATTTTCATTTTTTCCATAGCGCATGAGCTGGAACTTATCTTCGTTAAACACCATATTATTTTCTGTAGCCCATAGAAAGACCTGATCTACATCTGACTGGAGGTTTGCCGTGTCCTCTATGTTGCCTACTCTCATGAAGATCCTGGTGTCATCTGCAAAGGATGATACAGTGCTATAGGTTGTGTTCTTGTCTATGTCCGATATGAGGATGAGAAAAAGTACTGGAGCAAGCACAGTACCCTGGGGGACTGAGCTCTTAACGGTTGATGGGCTGGATTTTATTTTGTTGACTATTACACATTGGGTTCTGTTGGTCAGGAAATTGTAGATCCATCTGCCTATTTTTCCGGTAATTCCTTTTGAGCGCATTTTATGTGCAATAACACCATGGTCACATTTATCAAAAGCTTTTGCGAAATCTGTGTAAATTACATCAGCGTTTTGTTTGTCTTCCATAGCATCTAATGCCATATCATAGTGGTCCAGCAACTGCGACAGGCAAGAGCGCCCTGTTCTGAAACCATGTTGTCGGGGGTTATGGAGATGCTGTGCTTCCATGTATTTTGTGAGCTTACTTCTTAGCACTCTCTCAAAAATTTTAATGATGTGCGATGTTAACGCTATCAGTCTGTAATTTTTTGCCTCTGCCTTATTTCCTCCTTTATGAAGTGGTGCTATCTCTGCTGTTTTTAGTATATCAGGAATAACGCCAGTATCTACTTTGTCTCCACAGAATGTGGAGGGCCTGCGATAGTGGTTTTTTGCAGTTCTTGATGAATATGGAGTTCCAAGAATCCGGGCCTGGTGCAGAGTGCATAGGCATACTGTTTATGGCTTCTTCAAAGTCCAGGGGGAATAGGGTGACGTCTGATATATGATTTGATGGTGGTATCATATCCATGAAAAATTCATTTGGGTTACCGATCTTTAGTGCGTTTAATGGCTCGCTGAAAACCGATTCGTACTGCTTCCTCAGTAGCTCGCTCATTTCTTTGTTGTCATCGGTGAAAGTTCCATCTTCCTTTCGCAGGGGCCCAATACTAGATGTGGTTTTCGATCTTGATTTTGCATAGGAGAAAAAATATTTCGGGTTTCTCTCTATTTCACTGATGGCCTTTTGCTCTCTTTGCCTCTCCTGCGTTTTGTATGATTCTTGTAGCTTGAGTTCAATTTTTCAAATTTCGCTACCTAGCCTTCTTCGCCGTTCCTGAGATAGGGTGTGACTCTCAAGTTGTTCCGCGATTCGTTTTCTTCGCTTATATAGGGAACGACGTTCTCGTTCCAATCTGCATCTCTTCCTCTTTTTTCTTAGGGGGATGCGGTTTGTACATATTTCTAGTGCTACTGAGCTTATTTTTTTCAGGCACTGGTTCAGGTTCGCATTTTCTAGCTGTTCTTCCCAGTTTATTTCTGTGAAGTCCTGGTTTATTTGCTCCCAGTTTATCTGTTTATTGTTGAAGTTGAATTTGCTGAAATCTCCTCCACCGGGAATCTGGACTGGTTTTGGAGGTCTATTCCCCATGGTTGTCATAACTTCAATTAAGTGGTGATCTGTGTAACAGGTATTTGTAATCATTATGTTCCTGATCAATTCATCATTATTAGTGAAAATGAGGTCCAGCGTGTTCTCCTTCCTAGTTGGTTCTACTATTTGCTGGTTTAAGGCAAACCTGTCGCACATCCGTAGCAGGTTATTTGCATGTGCCTGTTCATTTAGGCTACTTCCTGGTATTCTTTCTGATATTACTGTATTAGCCAGGTGCTTCCATTTCAGGTGCCGTAGGTTGAAGTCCCCAAGCAGAATGATGTTCGGAGCTGGATTTATGAGGTTTTCCAAGCAGTGTTCTATTTTCATTAGTTGGTCTTTAAACTGCTGAGGGTTTGCCTGCGTCAGTGTCAACATACAAGCTGAGGGCAGGAGTCGAGCGAAAGGCACCAGAGCTGAGGCGCAACCCACTATGGTGAAAAGCATCAAGACGGCGAAGAGTAGAAGGAGAAGCAGACGAGTAAGCAGGGCAACCATAATCGAGTTTAGACAGGTCGAGAGAGGAATGTAAAGTGAGGAGAGTGCACCTATCTGCTCCCCAAGAAGTATGGGACAATACCAGAAGGAGGGTAAGGGCCTTAGAGCATTCAACTCGGAGGTAAGAGATATGGGGCGACCAAGACAAACGAGTGTCAAAGATTAACCCCAAAAGCTTAGCAGAATCCTTGTACACAAGGAGGTGACCATAAAGCGACAAAAAGGGATGAAGAACGACACGCTTCCGACTAAAAGTCATAGCACAAGTCTTAGACGTAGAGAACCTAAAGCCATGGTCGGTGACCCAAGATGACACGCCATCAATCGCAAGTTGAAGCCGCCATTGAAGGAGAAGCGAATCATCACCCTGACAGCAAAGGATAAGATCGTCGACATAGAGAGCGAAAAAGACGCCAGAAGGAAGAGAGGAAAGAAGACCATTGAGGGCAACCAGAACAAAAGAGTAGTACTCAGAACACTACCTTGGGGCACACCCTTGTATTACCCAAAAAAGAGGCAGAGAGAGAGGGGAACCAAGCCTCACTCATAAGGAACGACGAGAGAGGAAGCTTTGAAGAAAGAGAGGGAGATTACCATGAAGGCCAAAAAAATTAAATTGGGACAGAATATGATACCGCCAAGTGGTGCCGTAAGCCTTTTCCAGGTCAAAAAGGACGGAAACAACGGAGGTCTTTGCAGCAAAAGCAGTACAAATATAGACCTCCAAGTTCACCAGGACATCTGTTGTGCTGTGGCACTTGCGAAAACCAAATTGAGAAGGGGAGAGGAGGTGATGGTGTTCTAAGAACCACATCAGACGAACGTTAACTATACGTTCAAAGTGTCTGCAGACACAACTCGTGAGGACAATAGAGCAAAAGTCCTTAGGGGTTGTCCCAAGAAACCCTGGTTTCCGAACAAGGAGGATAACGGCATCAAGCCAGTCCTCAGGGACTGACGACAACTCCCAGACCCGATTATACAGACTTAGTAAATACTGAGACATGCACGGAAAGAGATGGTGAAGCATCTCATAATGAATGCCATCGGAGCCCGCCGCTGTAGAACCGCAGAGGGCCAAGGCAGACTGAAGTTCAAAGAAAGAGAAGGGATCGTTATAGGAAAGTCTGAGATAAGTGCAGAAATCTAAAGGACGAGATTCAAGGACATGTTTACGAATAAGAAAAAATTGAGGAAGATGAGAACGAGAGCTAACAGAAGAAAAGTGGAAACCCAGTTCGGTCGCGACCTGCAATGAGTCAGCCACAAGAGTACCACGGAGGTAAAGGACCGGCACGACATCGTGATCGAACTTACCTGCTATCTTGCAGACACGCTTCCAGATCTGCGGCAGACGTAATGGTGGAAACATAAGATTTCCAACACTCACGCTAAGCTGTACAGATGGCCCTATGGGCCACCACACTTGCCTTCCGAAACAAAAGAAAAGAATCATCTGTCTACTGCCAGCGGTGTCTCTTCAAGGCTGCACACTTAAAGCAGACAACCCAAGCACAGTCCTCATTCCACCAGGGCAGCCACTTCCGTGGTCGCCGAGAGGAAGAGCGAGGTATAGAGTGGAGGGCAGTGTCAAAGATGGTGTCATGAAAAAGGAGGAGGGCACGAGGGAGCGGCAGAATGGAGAGGTCAGAGTGAGCAGCATGGAAGGAAAATAGGTTTCAGTCTGCCTTAACAAACTGCCACCTAGGGAAGGAGAGGGGAGGGTGAAAAGAGAAAAAAGTAACAAGGATCGGGAAATGATCTCTACCATAGAGGTCATCAAGAACCTGCCACGTGATATTCAAGTAAAGAGACGACGAGCAGAGAGAAAGATCAAGACAGGAAAGGGTGCGAGTCTGAGAGTCCAAATGAGTGTGCTCCCCAGAATTCAGAAGAGACAGGGAAGAAGAGAGGATGAAAGGTTCGAGAAGGCGACCCGGGTGTTCGTCAGAACATTACCCCAGAGGGTATGTCGACAATTGAAATCACCCAGCAGGAGCACAGGCTCCAGCAAGGAGTCCGGTAGGTGTTTAAGATTGGGAAGAGAAAGTGGGACATTTGGGGGGAGGTAAATGGAACAAACTGTGTACCATTTATGCACAAAGACACGTGCAACAGAGCATTGGAGAGGCAACGGAAAAAGTAGGTGGACGAAGGGAACATCAGAACGAATCAAGAGGGCAGAAGCGGAACTGGCCCCAGCAAAAGCCGGTGGGGGGGGGGAGAGAAAGGAATAGCCACGGAAGCGACCAGGACGATGCGCACCAAGCATCAGCTCTTGGAGACAGACACAAAGGGGCGAAAACTGTGAAATCAGAAGTTTGAGATAATGGAAATTGGCGTAACATCCGCGAATATTCCATTGAAGAAAAGACATCAACAAGAAGAGAAAGGACAGCAAAAGAGGACAATGAAGAAACAAAGCTGAAAAAGGAACACAGCACGTTAAAGAAACGCAGGATCAGGGTCAGCGAAGTCAAGGTTAGGGGGCATGGGTAAACTGAGTAAGGATGGAGGGAAGAGAGGTGGAGGACTGACCAGAAGCGGACCAGCAGGGTCCGGAGGAGGAGGAGGAGTAGGGGATGGACAACCGAGGGTCAAGGACAGCAGCAGGAGGGGCAAAAACCAGGGAGTGCACCTCAGCAAGGGCAGCAACTGAGAGGGAAGCAACGGCGAAAGAAACCTCCAAAGCAGGAACAGGGGGGCGTAACCACCGAAACGGGAGGGGATGGAGCGAGAAAGTCAGAGGTAGGGGGCGAGGAAGAAAGTGAAGCCTTCTTACCCTCCGGGGAGGAGGTAGGAGATGAGCCAGGCTTTCTCTTCTGATTCAGACAGGCGTCCCAGCAACAACGTACTGAGCAACAGATTCAAGCATCTCAACAGGAGAAGCAGAACGAGAGCAAACAACACGATGGTCGCTGGGAGAGTGATGGACATCAGCCCACACAGACAGGCGGAGAGCTAAAAGATGGAGGAGAAGGATGGGAAGGAGAATCGGAGGGAGACGAGGAAGACGACACAGGAGACAAGACAGACTGGGTGGAAAGAAGGGGAAGCCCAGACAGAGAACCATGATGGGGACCCTTTGGGACAGAACTTAAAGGAATAGAGGAGGAGGAGGCGGTCGGCGTGTCTGGGTCTAAAGCCTAGAAACGGTTGTGAGACTGATGAAGGTGGGATGGATAAGGAGAAGAAGAGCGCAACACGTTAGCATAAGAGACACTAGCGAAAGGGGGGAAACGGCGAACTTGGCGCCTCTCCTCAGGAAAAGACAAACGTTCCCGATGCCTCAAGGTGAGGACGGGGCTAAAAGGGCTGAAAGGGCTGACGGCGACGACCACGAGGAGGACGAGTAAACGTATCTACCTGGAGGACAGAATGGCCCTGGGCTTCGAGGATATGCCGAATGCCCTCGTGGCAGTCCTGTAGATTCCTAACACCGGTTGCAACATGGGGTGGAATGAGAACAGTACCAACACTGGCATTCAACCGAGCGTTCTTGGAGAGCCGAACAGGGGTCTCGCCAAGGCAGGATAAGGCGGCCAAGTGGGTGGCTGTATCCTGAGAAGGAGCAGAAACAACACATGTACCGAAACGGGTGGTGTTGAAAGTAGCAGAGGCATCTGCTGAATCAACAAGGTGCCTATGAAGGGAGAAATCGTCTATAAATATTTTATAGTAAGAAGGAAGCTACACAGGTGACAATAAGATCACAGCCTTCCACCGTGGAACAGAAAATGAGGTCGGCTCTGCTCAATAGATGACGTTGACATAGTCACTATATATTATATATATATATATATATATATATATATAATATATATATATATATATATATATATATGAATATATAT